>CATIWK010226790.1:0-10638 GCA_949634005.1 Mallotus japonicus
CCTTTTGGTTGCTGTAAATGTAATGACTTAGAATTATTTTTTTGTATAAAATTACATGACAAACAGCCTATGTAATTATGTTATAATGTAATTATGTTATAGGCTTTTATTTATTTTGTAATTATGTTATACTTTGGGCTAGGGCCCAATTTGGACCTTTTTGTAATTATGTATCAGCAATTGGGCTTCGCCCAAATTAGTAAAAATATATTTATTTTACTTATTTTAGGCCCAGCCCATCAATTGGGCCCAACCGATCCAAACCGTTCAACCGAACCAATCGGTTTTCCAAACCGATGTGTTCTTTACAATATTCGGCTCGGTTCGGTTTACCACAACCCTTCAAAAAAACCAATTAAATTTCATATATTCTTAACCGAACCGAGCCGTGCTCACCCCTAATTGTATCTATGCCTTATGTACCTTCTCTTTTTGTTTGATTTATATCTATGGTTGTTCAAAAAAAAGTACATACTCTTCAATAGTATTCTTCTTTTTACCTCATACGTCCAATTTTTGAAAAAAAGAGGGAAAAAAAATAAAAAATGTTAAAAATAGAGTTATCTTTTTACATTTTGGGGGATGACATTAAATAGAGAGTAATTGAAAAATGTGACATTATTTAATTTTTCAAAGCCTTTATAGGGAAAGATGTTAATTTATTAATGTTTTTTCCTTCCTTTTTTTATAGGTCAATATTTCTTTTTCAATATTAAGGAGTCTTTTTACTGTTATCGACTTTTTTCTATCCAAAAAAATTTGGATAGATTCTATCCATTTATCACTCATCTACATTTAATAACTATGTGGAGCTCGAAAGTCAAATTATGTAGAATGTTTATTCTGAATGAAACTTCTACCTTTTTGTTTGAAAAGACATGCACTTAAAGGGAAAGTTCGTCATAAACATTACCAAAGATCAGAAATAGATTTTATATGTGGCTTATATGTCACAAGGACTACTGGTAAAAGGAGTTGAAGTGAGGTGGATGATTAGGTGGCATCAAATATAATGAATATTCGAAGAAATCATTCAATTTGTAAAAATTAGATACTATTTTATTTATTTATTTATTTTTTTTTGAGAATGGAGGTAAGATCTCTAAATGGAGCTGACCCCGTGGCTGGCCCCGGGGACTACCAGCACTAGACGGGTAGCTCAACATTTAAACACCCAAGGAACACTGTCCCTAGGATTTAGTGGAGAGGAAGTTGGGGGGGGGGTTGAACCCCCAACCCCCAACTCCACACCTTTAAACCTTAACCACCAGGCTAAAGGCTCAAGGGCGTAAAAATTAGATACTAAAATCATACTTACATAGAAGGTTAAATATCAAAAAGATATAAATTGAAATTTGACATCCAACTTAAAACAAAATAAAAATATGGTGATTATGTGAATATTTATATTGTCACAATTTGCATGTAATTAAATTGCAAATTCAACAAAAATCATTCTGCAAATGATATTTTAAGGATCAAGATGTAGGAATCCACTCATCTCCTTGAATAAAATTTTGTATGGAATATGTGTATATATGCTCTTTAGGAATCTGACCACTCCAAGGCACTCTTTGAGACGTATTAGATCCTGGCCCAGAACTCTCAAATTCCCCATAGTAGAGTGTGTTTAAGGCACCGTCTTCAGTCCAGGGCTTCCAGCCTTCAGGTACTATAATTTCTTGAAAGTTACAATTGATGTAAACAACTCTCGAGTATTCCTTCCATGGCCTTCCTAAGTAACACTCCTGCACACCTGGGTTGTTATGGTATAATGCCATATACTCCTCAGTGCCATTGATTGAACAATTTTGAAAAACAAAGCCTGTTGATTGTGATGGATCTGCCCTGCTCTGTGCTGTGACAACATTCTGTGCTCCTTTTTCTGGATTTTCCTGCCTAGGCTTGACTAAGATCTGGCAATCTTGAAAAACAGCAGCAGAGTTTCCAAACACGAAGTCCACATTGCCAACGATGCGACATGACTTGAAGTACTGGCGAAGCGAATGAGCATATAAAGTGTCTTGATTGCCTAGGAATTCACAGTTCTCCATAAATGATAGATCACTATCTGATCTAAAGGCCACTGCTTGGTAGGTAGGAGGTCCTGCTGTGTTTTGGAAAGTGAGATCCCTGGCCATGAATCCATCACCAAGAACTCCTGCAGCATATATATTTATACATATCAAATCTTTGATTAACATGCCAAGGAATTCCATCATTTTACAGTTTTGCAAAAAAAATACCCAATGCATTAGAAATTTTTATTTTTATTTTTCTTTGCTTCAGAAAAATTATAGAGCTTAAAGTTGTTCATAATTTAAATTAATATTTATTTTTTGTATTTTTTTGAAATTTTGATTTTTTGAAAATTTTTAATCTAAAATTTAATGTGCACTAGGATGAACTCGTCATATAATGCAATCTGTAAATAATTTTTTTATAATATAATTTTAAAAAAAGTCAAGGGCATAAATATAAATGTCACATCTTGTGACGTCACTGTTGACATTGCGAGGCGCTACATGAAACTTTATCCTAAATATATATAATTGAAAGGACATACTAATTATATTGTAACATATGGTTAAAGTAAACGATAATAAAAAAAAAGTTTAATATAGTTAAACCTCCATGATATTGGGATCAAAAAATTTATTAATTATGCAATATATTAAATTATTAATTAATGATAAATTAAAAAAAAAAACTATATGATACAAAGGCATTCCTTTCAAGATTTAATTTTTAAAATTTTTCTAATTTAATTTGGTTTAATATTATATGAACATTATGAAAAACAATTATCATAACCAAGTTGAAAATGATAATTTTCCTCTAAAATATATTTTATGAAAATAAAAGTATTTAAAAGAATTCATATTAAATAATTTTTCTTACATTACAAAAAAATCACAATTAATTATGTTACTGGGCTATAAAAATTTTAAAATATGATCCAATTTGATCCAATTGAGTCACATTTTCAGAAATAATGTCATTCATATTACTATATTAGCAAACTATTAATTCATATATTCGATGAATTTTTAAGAATTTATTATTTTATAAATTTAGTAAATTATTAACTTTGTTCATTAATTCTGAGTTGAGATCTACTAAAAAATTACTATTATTAGTTAATTTAATATTAAATTATAAAGATTATATTGTAAATAAATAAAACTCTACCATACCATATGATTAAGCATATCATTGACCTATAATAAATTATTATTAGTTTGCTTCTAATTAGTGATTGAATTTATGACTATATAATCTAAAGTTTTTTCTGTTATTGAATTAATTATTATTATTATTATTATTTTGTGTTATAGAGTATTTACCATTTAGTGATTTTAGTTGATATTTTGATAATTTTTTTTAATGTCATATACCATAGTAAATTAAGAAAATAAAGTAGCGTTTTCAAAAAAAAAAAAAAAAAAAAAGAAAATAAAGTAGCACTCAAATTAAATCTCAATTTACCTACGGTCGCCGAACCATAAGTAGAAATTCCGGGTTGTCCGACATTCAACGACCCTGAAATGACAGTTTTGCCCATTCCATCTCCTAAAAACACAACATTCTTCTTGGTTATTGGAATCCTAACAATCTCTTCATACGCTCCTTCCTTTATATAAATAACAAACTTTTTGTCAACCAGGTTATCCGGTGCCGTATCAACGGCCTCTTGCACTGTTTTATAACAACCGCTACTTCCGCCTTTACACACGGTGACATTTGCTTTTAAGTTCGACGGAAAGACTCCTCTGAATTTGAGGTCACCTCCTGCTTCCAGCTTTTCCCAGAATCCATCTCGCTCCGTCTTAGGCGGGCTCCATGACCCGACCTCATTCCCGAATAAAGCATATGACATAAGCATGCTATTAGCATTTGAAGTCAAATTCACTATACTATCCAAAAACGACATCGTTTCACTAACGTACGACGTGGTATTTACTTTCTTCAAATTGCTCCAGCACTCTTGCTGATACATCAATGCTACACTCAACCAAGCTCTAGCATCTTTGGTCCTTCCTTTAGGCAAAGCAGAGTTTGTTGATGACATACGGTATTGCGAATTATTGAGCAGCTCTACGCACATTTTACCAGCAGTGGTGACGTTGATGTTACCTTGAGAGGAATTTAGAATGGTATTGACCCGAGATTGAACGGTTTTGAGGTTGGTGGAAGAGAGAGAGATTGCGAATTGAATGATTTGAAGAGGGGTTGGGTTCTGAGGGACGTTGCTGGAGTTTAGTAAAGTTGATGCACAGACATCTGGAAATCTAGTGGCATTGCATGCACTCTGGATTTGAAGTGGGGTTGCGGCTGTGAATGACAATGAAGAGATGAAAAGAAGAAAAAGGAAGGGAAACGAGGCCATGGAGATTAGATTTGGTGGTGGTTGTCCCAAACGATGATGATAATATATATATATATATATATAACAGAGTGGATATATACCTGTAATCCATGTGATAAAAACAGAATTGCCTTAATTTAAACGGGTGGTGTAGGATAAAAATTTTGGTTGTTCTTAACTTTTTTTCAGGAGTAAGACTATATCGTAGCGAATTTGTTCACCGGCTAATCTTACTTAGACCCAAAAAAAGAAAAAGAAAAAAAAAAAAAAAAACTTCCGAGTTGATGTCAAAAAAAAAGAAAAAAAAAGCAGCAAATTAGATTTTCCTCACTAATAGATTTGACATAATTATAGTACATACATTCTTTATGTTTCAAAATCAAATTTTTGTCCCGCTTAATTTTTATTTTGTTAATATTTAAAAATTTATATTATGGTTAGACCATTTTTTCGTTAAGTGCTATATAAAAAAAAAATAAAAATACCCTTTCAAATAGTAAAAAAAAATACTATAATTAATTTCAAAACACTAATGATATTTTAGTCTTTTATATTTAGTAACATTAAAACATACATTTTTCACATGCTAATGATATGATTCATAAAAAAAAAGTAACCATAAGGCTTTCGTGGCGTTCCATCTTTGATCTTGGATCCCATATCGCTAACTTAGAATGTGTGTGTATAGCATATATACCATTCTGCGTCTAACAAAATTACCATGATTTTGTTAGATGGCGTTTAGTGTCACTATGCTGTGTATGTGTGTGTTTTAGGTTATTAAATTCTCAAAAAAAAAAAAGTAACCATATTATTAGTATTATATAGTTAATTATAGCTCTTTACTATTTGAAAGGACATTTTAGACATTTTATATAGCAGTTAAGTGAAAGTCTTTAAATGTTAACAAAATAAAAATTGAGGAGGTAAAAGTTCAACTTTTAAATAAGAGAGATAAGTGTTAATTAGATTAAATCTCGGAGAGAAAAATGTAATATATAAAAAAAAATCTTCTAGGGTGATGACAATTTTTTTCCATTAGTAAAAAATGAAATAAACTTTTTTGGATCCTTTATATCTTTATTTTTATTTTACATTGACTTTTTATACTTTAGCATACATATATTAAATTCTAATATATTTATTTTTGAGTATTAGAATAAAGATAAAAACTTGAGAGAGTGTCAGAGGAATATTTTCTCAAAGTAAAACTTGACTTTTTTTTTAGACAATTGTGGATTCAATCGCCTTTACCATAATTTGTTTGGATTTCAACAAGACTTTTGTAAATTTAAATAGAATGTATTGTAGAGACAAAAAAAAAAATTATATTGAAAAGGATGCTATTACAAAATAGTAAGGAATGCAGTAAAATTCTGTAAATGAAAAAAAAGAAAAAGAAAATGGAGAATGTTAATTTGGCTAATGATGATTGATTTTGATGATTGGAAATTTGTTTGATGATGATTGTTGATATGATGATGATGACGATGGTAGATATCTTCTTGGCTTTTATAAACATTAATTACTTGTAGGCTACTTCTCCAAGAAATTCTAGATTTTTCTTTTTCACCAATGCACCAGATAATTCCAGAATCTTCAAACGTCTTCCTTCCCCAAGACATTTTCATGACCTGGGTTTTTGATTAATTATGGGCTTGTGGGTTGTTGGACTTTAAATCAAAAAAAATTTATTTTGGGCACAAATAATGCTCCCCGTATAAAATTAGTTTAGGTCAAGTCCAATCTAATTTATAGACATAAGTCCATAAAAGAAGCTTTTTTTTTTCAAAAAAAAAAAAATCTCTACACCAAAAATCCCTCTCTTTTCTCTTTTAAAAATTACAACAAATTCATTTTCCAAATTTTAATTCCTTCACAAATCCACTTTACCCATAGCCTTGTCTTTCAAAAAATCACAATACCCAAGTTAATTTCTCCAATTTGTCAAGAAATCATGAACTATCCATATCATCTTCTTTCTCAAAGTAGCCATTCTCTACACTTCTTAAAACTCTTTTTCAAATTGCTCTTTTAAATTTCAATTGTTCACAAATTTCACTTTGCCCATTATTTGTATCCTCTAGATATCACAAGACTCATATCAATTTCTGTCATTTTTTGAAGATCTCAAGAGCTTAAGGTAATATATATATATATATATATATCTACAGCTTTTTTCTTTTTTGAACATAAAAAACTCACAAGTTCTCAAAATATTCTTCCACCCTCAAATTTCAATCAATTTTTATTACCTAAAGCATAAATCACAACACCATGTCAATTTTTCTTCAATTATTCTAAAAATCAAAATTTCATAAGTGAAGGTAAGAAAGATTTTTTCTTTTTCACAAATCACCTCATTTGCTCCTTCTTTTCTTGATTTTTACTGTCACCTTTGTTAGTAATCAGTTATGCTACTTAGGCATTAATTCTTGTGTGGTGAGCATAAACCTAAGTACATCAAATTTCAAAAATTTTACTCAACATAACTCTTTATCACATGAAGAATTCCAATCCCAAGGATCCAATTTTCATTTAACACATAGCTAAAAATAAACTCCTTTGTTTGTTGTAGACCACAAATATTCTACAAGCTTTGGATGCTTTGGTTCAACTCTTGAATCAATTGCTTAGCCTCCCAAGTATTAGGCCTCTAGCTTGAAACACCAAAGCTATGCCAACCACCTTCTTGCCTTGATTAAGCTTAGTAGCAAGTACCCTCTCCAAGTGACCCTTGTAGACTTGCACTATCTTAATTCACTTACAAGAATTTAGAGTTTATTTTGTGTGTATGTTGCTTTTACTTTTGGTGTGTTTTCTTTACCAAAATCTCTACTCACTTTTTCTTTTCTCTACACATACATTAATCTCATTAATGCATAGATTAATTAATTCATTAACCTTCCTTAGAACCCTTCTAAGGATATATATAGAGAATGTAAGTAGCTTGAGATAGTAGTGCACAAAATATACAAGCAATTGACTACATCATTAGTCTTTGCCACCTTGACATACACTTGACATAGTTAGGATACAAATTGTACAAGTAACTTATTACATCATTAGTTAGTGTACAATTTGTACAAGTAACTTACTACATCATTAGCTTGCCACCTTGACATAGCAGTGTTCAATTTGTGCATGTCATCTAACTAGTGTACAAAGAATGATGTATAAATTTAATCACATCTCATGCATTAAATCCACATTCATTCTCTACACTAATTAATACAATTTTATCCTTATGATGTTTATGGTGTTTATTTTTATTAAAATTTAATTATTTTATGTTTATGTTTCTTTTTGTGGAAGTAGAAAAGGTGATGAAGAGTTTGGAATTTAGCAAGGAATTTTTAGAGTGTACATTGTCACGACCGAAGATGACCTTTAATTGCAGCACTCTTGATCTTGATCAATTTTGTTATGACATGGCTACACTTGGTGTTGTGTTTTTATTCAATTTTTAGTTTATGAGGTATGTTAGGTTGAAAGGAGACAAACCAATGTGGGAAATATGGAGGGAATATAAAAAGAATATGAAGTGAAAATGGGAGAATATAAAAAGAATAATCAATGCTAAACATTAGGAGAGAGGATGTGTGGGAAATGATGGTTAGTGCTAAAAATTAGGAGAGAGGATGTGTGGGAAATGATGGTATATGTTAGTAATAAAAAATTAGAAAAGGAAAAAAAGGAGGGGGATATACACGAAGGAAGGAGTAAGGTGTTAAAGAGAGCAGATTAAGAAGAAAAATAGAAGGAATTATTTTTCTGGAGAAGGACACGAAGAAAGAAGATAGAGAAGAGAAGAAGGCTACAAGAAGGGGAGGAGATTCAATTAAAGCTGAAATAAAACGAGTTCTTCCTTTCTTATTTTTATTCTTCTCACTTCTCTAATGTATTTCTATTTTGAATTTGAATTCTTGATGGATATTATGCTTAGCTAAATTTATTTATGTAAGGGATTGATAATCTGGACATGATTTAGTTGATTTTCATTTAATGAAGTTTATTATTTTCTTGCATCCTATGATTATTGTGCTTAATTTATGTTGATGTTTGATCACCATTAGCATAATTAAAATTGAGGTTTTAGGTTGAGAGATCAAAACCTTAATGGATCTATAATCATATGTTTAATTCTTTTATAGATAGAAATATCATAAAAGCATTAAATTTCATATGGTTATGGTGAATTAATTTATGATTTAATTTAGGAAATAGGTTTGCAATGAGAATTGGAATATAGTATTCTTGAGTTAATTCATGAGTTAAAAACATTAGTTCTTGAGAAAGGCTAATTGATAATTTAGAAACCCCAAGAATATGCAAGCTTAATAACACATTAATTGAAAATGACTAATGATTATGAAGAGAATCAATCCCTAGCAATTTCATATATTGATAATTCATTTTTATATAAATTTTAAGTAATTTATTTTTCATTTTTTGTTTAATTTAATTTAGTTTAAAAAAAAACACAAAGTGAATTCGAAAGCCTTAAACAATAAAGAATTTGATTAATAGGTGATTAGAACGAGTCCTCGTGGGAACGATATTTTTATACTACTTGGTGACACCGTGCACTTGCGGTTTTGCACAAACAAATTTTTGGCGCTGTTGCTGGGGACTTAGTTCTAACATCATATTTGATTTGATTTTTGTTAGATTAAGGCACCACTTTTTTTCTTTTCATTTTAATTAATTTTTTATTTTATTTTGTAGAACTTTTTTGGTGTATGCATAATACCCGAAGATCAGGCAAGAATCCACTCACTTATATACCAGAACTCACAAGGTTTGAGAAGGAAAATCGAAGACGCTTGCGAGAAGAGTCAAGCACAATGGCAAATAATAAGAATCAAGTTGATACAAGGGTGTTGTTGGACACATCTATGCCCGGTTTGGGAGGCAAAAGGCAAAGCATCACGAGACTAAATATTGAAGCCAATACCTTCGAGATCAAACCGGCCTTACTACAGATGATCCAATCAACTGTCTAATTTTATAGGATGCTGAATGAGGACGCAAACTACCACATTGCTAATTTCTAGAAATTTGTGACACGCTCAAGTACAATGGCATGTCTAGTGATGCATTGAGGTTAAGATTGTTTCCATTCACTCTAAATAATAAGGTTAAGATATGGTTGAAGTTTTAACCACCTGGTTCTTTCACTAATTGGAATGATTTGGCTAGAGCATTCTTAGCAAAATATTTTCCACCATCTAAGACATCTAAGGTGGTAAAAGAGATCACTTCATTCCAACAATTTGAGCATGAATCCTTGAGTGAAGCTTGGGAGAGGTTCACAGAACTGCAAAGAAGTTTAACACATCATGGACTCCCTAAAGATGTGTTGATAAGGATGTTTTATAATAGAGTCACAAGTTCCACAAGGGATTCCATTGATGCTAAGGCTGGAGGATTTTTGATGAGGAAAACAGTGGATGAGAATGCATAACTTTTGGAAAGGATGGCACTTAACAATTGCCTATGGAGAGTTCATCCACCAAAAAAAATGGGAAGGCTAGAAGTTAACACGGTGACAGCCCTCCAAACTCAGATCTCTGCATTGACAAAGCAACTTTGCAACCTCACTAATAAAAATAATCCACCCCCTTCAGGTGAAAGTTGCAATTTGTTGGATTACTCTAGTAATGAATTTGGTGCTTGTGATGCAGGTATGATAGGAAAAGGTTACCAAAAGCAATGGAATTTTGTTAGGAATCAATTTCAAGAAAGGCAAGCCAATAACCCCTACTCCAACACATACAATTCGGGGTGGCGAAATCACCTAAATTTTTCGTGGAGTAATAACAACAATGTGGCTACATCAAACTTCGCCAACCATAATAACAACTTGCAAAGACAACAAGCACCACCAGGATTTCAGCATCCACTATAAGATAGGATGGCATCCGTGGAGAATGGTATGTGAAATCTGCAAGCGCACAGAGTCGTCTAAGTAGTAACAAAATATCGATCCCACAGGGAGTAGATGTTAAGTATTGGATTACTTTTTGTATTTATTTGTCTAGAAAACCGAAGAAAGATGTCACTAAAAAGAAAAATGAAATTAATTTAATTAGGAATTTAAACAAGGCTATAAAATAAGCTTTAACTAACAGAAAATTTATCAATATAATAAAGGTTAGGGTTTTTATCCCCGGCTCAATTTTAACTAAAGATCATGCTAATTTCCTGTCACTTATGAATTTACTCCATTCCCTAGGCATCTTAGGACATATGAAAGTCTCTCTCAA
>CATIWK010226816.1:0-43282 GCA_949634005.1 Mallotus japonicus
ACTATTTAACTCGCATACAGGATGGGAATTCTGGTGAAGATTTCAACAAGGATTCTATTGAGCGTGATGAAAGGCGTCTTACAGAATTGGGCCGTAGGACGGTGGAAATATTTGTTCTTGCTCATATTTTCAAGTAATATATCTCATATTATAACGTTGTTTTCTATAACTGTTATATGTTCTCATGCTGATAGAGCAGTTGCTTCTTTGGTCTTAAACTGTTGATGGCGCCATGCCTGTGATGTGATGATTGCTCTCTTCAGTTTGTCAACATATTTGAGGGTTTTCCACTGTTCTCGGAAGTCTCTTATATTGTTTTATTATTTTTTTAACGGGACTTCAGGAATTGGATTAATAGAGTTCCATGCATGCGTGCTGATATTATGATATTGGTAATTTTATTTTATCTTGTTCGTCTTTGCATTAATACCAAAATAGCAAGTAGTTGCAAAACTTTTACGATTCTGAATGGTGTGGTTCTGTTATCATTTCCATGTGGAGTCTTTATTGAATGATTTGATAATGGAATTTTAGATATTAAGATAGGACTATTGTGATTTAATGATTGGAATGGCAACAACTTTGTGCTGCAAAAGCATTTTATATGGATAGTGGTGATCTTCTTTGTTACATGGATTTATGAAGGAGATTGATATTTGGCCAGTTTCTTCACTGTTCCAAGGTTTTCTGTTTGGAGATATGCATTTGTTGGCAGCATCTGCTGTTTTCCTAGATAGCAGGAAATCCAATGGCTTCTGTTTACTTTTAAATTTAGCTTGTTATTTGGTGATTGATATTTTGTTACCCCAGTTTGATGGAGTATTTATCATAGTATTTTACAAAGATTAGTTTCTATATCTTTTGCTTTTCATGTGTGTGAGATTTCCTGATGCATTCTTTGTTTAGAATCAAGATGGTTGAGGAACACTAATGATTTTTTTTCAGTTGATTAATCCATCATCTGCAATTTTCTGTGTTCTATCATCTGCAATTTTCTATGTTCTTTGTGGCTTGGTGATTAAATTTTAGTTGATAGTCTTTGCCCTTGAATGATGTGCTTTTGTCTCCCTGTAGCCACAAAATTGAAGTTGCATACCAGGAAGCTGTAGCCTTGAAGAGGCAAGAAGAGCTAATCCGCGAAGAAGAGGCAGCTTGGCTGGCTGAAAGTGAGCAGAAGGCTAAACGTGGAGCAACTGACAAAGAGAAGAAATCAAAGAAAAAACAGGTGTGGCCTCATTCTTTCTTCTTCGCAGGAGTCATTCGCGTATCAGCAATTAAGAAATAATATTCTTCAGATTTTAAAAATTATATTTAGACCTTTGATTTAAAAAAAAAATTGATTTATTGGAGCTATTAGTTACTTCTAATTATTTCTTTGTTTTCCTCTGGTGTGATATGTTTATGTAGATATATTATAGATCCATCTTGTATGGCAATCATGTCTAATAGTGAATGGGAGGTTTAGGAAATTTTTGGCAGATAGTTTAGCAGTTACATTTAGATTAAAATTGTTTGATTGGATATTTAATCATTTGTTTGATGATGATTTTAATAAACTACAGGCTGAACATATTTTAATTGTTTGTGTGCTGATGCTTCTATAAGCTACAGGCTAAACAAAAAAAGAATAATCGCAAAGGGAAGGATAAAGCTAGAGATGAAAGGTCTGGAGTGGCAGCATTAGACAAGCACCAAGAGGAAAATCCAAGTAGTGAGACAAAGGATTCCATTATGGTAGAAGAGCCGCCTGCAGTGGAAAAGCCAGATATTCTGGAAGATGTTTCTGATATGTCGGACTCAGTGGATGGTGTTACTGATGTACTCCAGCCTGATTCAGAAGACAGAGATGCAAGTCCTGTCAATTGGGATACTGATACTTCAGAAGTTCATCCTCCAACTGATGCCAGTAGCAGTGGAGTTAGTGGGTTGTCATCTATACCGAATGGAACAGTGGAAAAAAGGAGTACATTGGCAATGGATGATAGTTCTTCGACCTGCTCTACAGATTCAGTTCCTTCAGTTGCCACCAATGGCTCCTATAAAGCGAACTCATATTCAAACTACCAACATGTAAAATCTCCTGGCAGGTAAATTAGTAAATGTTTAGCCTTTGTAAACTCTTTCACTATTAGGATGTAAATGAAATTTATTCTGCAATTATTTATAGAGGGAAGCATGCACGAAGTAAGACAGCAAGTGATGGGAGTTGGACTGCTGACATGGATAATCAGTATTCTGGGCCTGCAGCAGATGCTGGGGATCTTAATGATGTTACTGGAAGTAGCAAGTCTGTTGAATGCGAGTCTGAGGATATTGTCCATGTCTCACAAGATAAGAGTACTTGGACTGAGCAACCCATAGTCAAGAAGGTGAAGTTTTCGTATTTTTTTTTGGCTCAGATTTAGATTTTTTTTAATTTATATGAATATATATAGGCTTTTTGGCGGCATATTTTTTTAAATATTTGAATCCACATCGATCTTTTCTCAAGCTTTTCTCTCTGTAGATGTTTATTAGTGGTTGCATGTGCAGCTGTTTGGTTCTTGTCTATGAGAGGAACTACTATCTTCTTCTTTTTCCCCCCATTCTAGTACAACATGCTTTAGATTTCTTGTCTATTTTTTCAGAGTCCTGCTATTTGTCATTCTTGTGTTGGTCAAGTTGTTCTTAATCATCTTTTGTGGGACGAGTACTTTATTGGATCATGAAATTTTTTCTCATATAAGTTGGTTTTGGGGACTCAGGTTAGCCACTATCTTATGTATTTGCTAATAAATCACTTTTTTCGTGTTTAAAAAAGTTTAAAAGAACTTTTGAAAGGTCTGTTCACTTCATATTTCTCGTCCCCCCCCTTTTTTTTTTTCAAATTTCTTTGCTTTTCCCCCCTTTACTGCTCTGATTTGTCCTGGTTTTATGTCCTTATGTTTGGTTAGTTTTTATTTTAATGTTTTTGCTGCAAGTGCATCTTGATGAGAATTCCATTGTGTGATATAGGCTGTGGAAGAAGTTTTGCTGCAAAAAAAACAGAGCACCAAAAACTTAGTTGATGTGGAAAGATCCTCTAAAGAAAATGCAACAACTATTACATCCTCTTCTAGAAGCCCTCCTGCAAGTCCTTCCAAAAATTTTCAGTCTGCTATTCAACAAAAGTTGGAAAACAAGGGTTCAGCTGCCATTGATCCTCCTCAAATTAAGAAAGCAACTCCAAATTATGTACAGCAGACTGATAAAGTAGCGCCTAGAAGTATTTCTCCACATAATACAAGCTTGTCGAAACCTGAGATTCAAAATGCCTCGCCTTCTAAACAGTCTGAGAAGCCAGTGCTCCAGCAAGTTCCTCTGATGTCTAGGCCCTCAAGTGCTCCTCTAGTGCCTGGTCCTAGACCAGCTGCCCCTGTTGTGTCCATGGTTCAAACAAGTCCATTGCTTGCTCGTTCTGTCAGTGCAACTGGTCGGCTGGGTCCTGACCCTTCACCTGCAAATCATAGTTATGCTCCTTTGTCATATAGAAATGCCATTGTGGGTAATCCTGTTGGCTCAAGTTCAGCTGGTTTTACTCATGCCAACTCTCCTAGTTTGGGAGTTAGCATTCCACAAGCGCACACGCAGCCAGCTGCTTTGGTTTCTGGATCAATGTTCTTAACGCAGAGCTCTGATAGGGTAGAGCCAAACCTCCAAAACCCCCAATCTAACTTTGCTTTTGGAATAGCACCTCGTGATATCTTAGAGAATGGACCCCAGCGGATGGAGAGCTCTCAAGGAGTAGTAACAGACGAGTTTCCACATCTTGATATCATCAACGACTTACTTGATGATGAACATGGTATTGGGAAGGCAGCTGGGGTGAGCAATGTCTTCCAGTCTTTAGGCAATGGACCACACTACTTAAATCGCCAACACTCTTTTCCAAGTGAAATTGGTGTCTCAACTGACTTGCTTTCCTCAACCAGTAGCTCTTGTAGATTTGAGCGTGTAAGGAGTTATCATGATGGTGGGTTTCAGCGGAGTTATAGCTCGTTTGGCTCTAATTTCGATGCAATGAGGGAATATATTCCCCAGGGCAGTCCATTACCATATGCAAACGGGCATATTGATGGACTGGTTCAAAACCAGTGGCAAATGACTGCCTCTGATATTTCTCTAGTAGGTATGAGAAATGTAGAGGGTGATGGTTCTTCTCCGTATTTTGGTCCAGATTATTCAAATTTGGCATGCAGTGGCAATGGCTATGCAGTATATAGGCCTTCAAGCGGGCACTGAAGGAGCCGACAGAAGGAATTTATCTGCAAATTTGTGGGTGTCATTGTCCATTGTAATAATGTATTTGGGGAAATTGTTGGGTCATAAAATTGGAGTGAGGTTGTAATCTTTTTCATAAGCTAACTTTTGTAGAGTGTTCTGCCCTTCTTTGCCTAAAGCATTTTTAGTTTGTTTTTATGAGGCTTTCATTTTCATGTATTTTCTGGGTCTTGGTTAATTATTGAAAAGTGGCCTAATTATGAAATTTGGCTCATTTTAAGGCTATTATGTGGCTGCTTTACCCTCTTCCAGGGACTAAAAGTTAATGAAATATGGAGTATTCACCCAGGCAAAACCAAGATGGAATACTCGTTTAGGCATTTTCCACCTTTTACTGTGCTTCAGTAGGTTTATAGCCCTACCAAAATTTTAACAAGTCTATAAACGGTTAGGGCTTCCATTATACCTTGAAGTGTGGTCAAGGTTGCAGCATAATGAAGTCTTACCTCAATTGTGAGCCGATAAATATAAATTTTTGCAAGCACTGCAGTAAAGTGGTATGATCATTGCAGCATAATGAAGGCAGAGGCAGAGAAATGGAGTTTGAAGATTTAAAATTTGATTTTACTTGTTTTCTACGAAAAATTCTTACTTTTGATGTATTGTACTCTACAGTTGGATCATTTTCATAGGTTAAATGTAAAACGTCGGTCGTATATAATTCATGGGTTTCATATATATATATATATATATATCCACTTATACATGTGTAAAACTAATATGTTTTACACAAAATCTCAATCATTAATTATAATAGATGTAATGCTAAAATACATAGTTACTTTTATTAATATTTTTTCTTAAATTAATTAATTAATGGAAAGTGATGTAGCTAAGAAATAATCAATTAATGGACCATTTTTTGCAATCTTTCTGTTCCCCAATTGTTTTCTTGACCATTCTATATATACTCTTTTAACTATTTGTAAACTGGTTTTCTACTTTGTGTGGTTGCAATTTGTTCTTATACTTAAACAAGGATATTCGTATACGTGTTTCAGTTTTTGCTCTTGTAGTCATTTTTAAGCCCATATGTGTTTAAATTGAATTTGCTAATTGGTTCAAATTCAATCGTTGAATTTGAAATTAAATGCTCCAAGTCTTCATATAAGATCGAAGTTGGATTGACCACATACCATGCTAGTATTTATTGAAAAATATAATCTGTTTTCTTTTACTATGTTTATTTAATTTGATTACATTAGACTATAATATATTAATGGAAAGTAATTTAGACCCACATACCTTGATTTAGATGGTAAACACCCACCACAGTGGTGCAATTCGTGAGGGTTCAATCTCCATGGGCTCCTCCTTCCCTCTCTAATATATTCTAATAAATTAATGCTATTTTTATTAAAAAAAAAGTAACTTAAATAAAAAATAATTAACTAATTGAAGAAAAAATATAAATTTTAATAAGGTAAATATTTAATAAAAATAACCATATATTTTAACTTCTATTATAATTAACTATTGATACACTACAAATTAATATATATTTGTTGATATAAAAAATACTAGCCAACAAAACTAAACTTTTTCCCCCTATAATTATAAATGAATTCTTGAATAGTATAGGCTGTCTTATATTAATCATACAAGAGATAAAATCACAAGATGAAAAGAAAAATTAGTTCAAAAATAATAATAAATAAATAAAGGTGAAACCTTTATTAATTTGTTATAATATCTAATCCACCAAAAAAATGAAAGAAAGTTAATCCATGACACCAATCAATGGACGGTTTCATATCCTTAGCATTTAACATTAATTAATTCAAACTATATTTACATGTCAGCATTGACAAGAACAAGCATTTATTCAAGGTCTAACCAAATACAGTCCCAAGAAATTTCCTCTGAATCACATGAACCCTCCACCTACTGACCAAAACTCACATGGTAAATGGAATCAATCAACACTCTTTTCATTCTTCATCAATGACCACATCAATACCTTAATAACATGTATACAGAAAAAAAAAAAAATTAATAACTCATTTATATTTATTTATTTTATGTGGGTAAACCTTGGGATTCAAGTTCAAAGATTTCTTCCTTTTCTTGCTTATGACCCATTCAATTTTTTGAAATTTTATAAACCAAAACCCTACTAGTAGTCAACGGTCAAAACATTTCTTCAAATAAAATATAGTAACCCAATTCCTGAAATCTTATACTATAAATACCCCTCTACCCATCAACTTTTTTTTCATTCATTAACTTCAGCATTTAGTTTTCAAGAAATCATGAAAATGCTTCTCAAAATTGCTTTGGCAGCATTGTTGCTACTTTCTTTACATGTTCAACAACACCAAGCTCGTAGAATATTGCACGATGTACGAGATGGGAGCACAGTAGATCATAGCTTGCTGCAGTCTCTTCAAAGGGGTGATCCCCCTCCTACTGGTGCCTCAGGTTGCACCCACGTTCCCAATACTGGCGGACCAAACTGTCCTAACAGCATCAACTCCATGAACGTTGCTGGCAATGCTCTGTCTCGTGCCGGTGCTTATCCACGTCTTATGGTCGGTTTTGGTGTTGCTACTGCTACTAGAGAAAATCAGAAATAAAGCTGATGATGACCAACAGAAACCCACCTGCAAGCTCTCAGGTTTCTGTTTGCTGATCGAGTTTACCAGGGGGTATACAATAATCACCGCAACAGGACCAAATTACAGGTCCTGAAACATTCATCATACAATACCAATACAATTCTTGTAGCCTAATTTTCTGTTTTGTTCTTTCATTTTTTCTGTGTTGTAATTTTTTGTTGGTATTAACTTGTACATGTTTTGTGTAAAAAAAAATACACAATTTTAATATCAAGCACACATAATGTTCTTTAATTTCTCATTTACATATACTATTTTTTTCAGATTAACATAAAATTACGTGTTAAAATGGAATATGGAAGACTAGGAAAAGGTGGCTGCCAATTCAACCAGCATGCTCGTAAATTTTTGAAGCAGCTCTTCTTTGACCAGTGCTAAGTCAAAACTTAATAAATTATTACTAATATAATTAAATATCAAATTAACATATCTATGGACCAAGATTTATGGGTTCGAATTTTATATATGTATGGAAATACAGCTATGAGAGTTTTGCCGTCTTTGTTTGAAATTTTATAACTACTGGATACTGAAAGATATTAAATGAAAAAAAGAAATATCAAATTGAATAACATATTTATCGACCAACATTTATGAATGATACAATAAATAATAGTCTCTTTTATTATTATTATTATTGGTTATTCTTGAATGGCGAAGAAAAAAAATATATACATATAATAAAACCTTAAAACTAGTGGTGATAGTTTTGATTAATTGAGGTTGCTTGCTCCAGTTGGAATGTGATATATGTATGTGGAGAGTGACTAAGCTATGACTGTCTATAATTATATACATATAATCCTCTAAGAAGAGAAATTGAAAATGATATTTGTAGGCTTTGATGATTGCAATTGGGTAACACAATATCAATCAAATATTAAAGTGGATTAGGTAGGAGAGCCAATTATGCACAACAGTTTGGCCAAATAGAATTAGAGAAGCTTCTTGTATAATGCATGCACAATCCAATACTATAGTCTATCATGATAAAATTTCATCTGGGATGTATTTCTATATGGTTGAAGTAAAATTTATTTTTAAATAAAGAAAACACACATATATATTGAAAATAATTCTTGTCACGAAGCTGACTTGAATAGCATATAGATATATAATATAGTATTGACTAGTCATGTGCACTGATTAAAAATGGTTAATCTCTAACATAAAATATATGTTTTTGTGAAATCACATGCCTAATAAAAATGTTGAAATTAACCAAAATGAGAGCCATGCGTTGCTTGAAGCTTGTCTCTCAAGTACCAGCAGAAGCGAAAATTTCGTCTCAAGTTCACAGCCAAAAAAAAACCCTTATAATATTTCATTAATTATTTTTCCAGCAATAAAAAGTATAAAATTAATTTTTATACTCATGGCCATTCAGAGATGGTTTGATTACTATTTTCACTTGTGAGAATTTTGAAAATTTTTGCTTGAGTCCCACAACCACCATCCACCATTTTAGAGAATTTTGAAAATTCTAATCATTTTGTTAGAATTTAATCTAATAATAAATTTAAACATTTTTAAAAGTTCATTTAGAAATTTCACAAATTTAAAAATTTGAAATTGCAAATGAATTTTACAATATGTTCATTTAAACCAAAACATATATCATTTGGAATTATAAATAAATTCCACAAAATTTTATAAAATTCATTTATACCAAACGCACTCTTAACAATTGCATTTTCTATTAGTTGATAAAATCCAATCAGTTGAACATGAAT
Source organism: Mallotus japonicus (assembly GCA_949634005.1). Lineage (NCBI taxonomy): Eukaryota > Viridiplantae > Streptophyta > Magnoliopsida > Malpighiales > Euphorbiaceae > Mallotus > Mallotus japonicus. The sequence continues at coordinate 8,651 of CATIWK010226816.1, forward strand.
AGCAAAGTAATCAATTTTTAAAGTCAATTAATACATTTAATACATCTTATAATAAAATCATATGCAGGCAGACATAATAAAGAAACAAAAATAACGTTTCTCATTTATGTGAAAAAAAAAAAGGTGTAATTCTTGTAAACAATCATCAACTCCCTAATACATTTTATCTTTTGTCTTAACTATAATAAAATTAGACACTACAAATTAATGCTGACTAAGATGGCTAGCAAAGTTCATTCCATTCAAGGTAGGGCACTCCCCACTCGTTCCTGGAGCTGGAACATGGGTACATTGAGAGCTACCGGATGGTGGAACTGGACCTTTCTGTAGGGAATTCTGTAGGAGACTTGTCTTCAGCCATTGCGCTCCGTGTGATGGCCTTATAGCTGCCCCCAGTTGTAGCAATGTGCTTATAGTGACTAATATGGTAAAAATTTTGAACACATTTGTAGTTATGTGAATCCTTCTAATGGAACCCATTTCAGGTTGATTGTTTCTTGAAGGATTTTTGTTGTTGTCAGTGGTGATTACGAAGGTTGATAATGAAAATGAGAGGAAGATTGGATGCATTTATATAGACAACTTGACACACACACACATATACAAATATTTACTACAAAACGTGTATTTAAGGTAATTGTTTTTTTTTTTCTAATTTTTTTAAAAAGAAAAAAAAGAAAACGAAGACATGGCATATAGTTGATTGACTGGGCAGAAATGAATACTATTATTTTCTTAATTTCTTACTATTGACTTTGGCTAAAGTTTGAAGTTTGATAGAAGGAATATATCTGGTCCAAATTATGAAATCAAACACGCAGCCTTGAACAACAAACTACTCTACTTAAAATTTAGCAAAATTGCAGGCAAAATTTGTTACGTGTTATTCTTGCATAGATTGAGATTTCAACCCTCCTGAATACTTCATCCGTTCCATTCTAATTGTCTTTTAAGAAAATATAATTTGTTCCACTCTAAATGACTTTTTTAGATTACCAATAAAAAATAAATTATTCTTTCTAATTTTACCCATATCTTGATTTTAGAGTAAGTTTCTTTATTGCGATAATTGTAATTCACACTAACTTTTAGTCTTTTCTAAAAGAGGGTTATATAGTCATTTGCACCTATTATTATGCTTATTAAATATGATTCTTAATCTTTGTAACACTACCTTAAAAGACAATTGGAATGGAATGGAGGGAGTATGATGAAAAGAAATTCATTTATTGACTGAGGCACACCAACACATGTTTGGTATAATTGCATTACTTCATAATAAGGCAACCTAAAAAATTAGAAATCAATCCCTTGTCCTCCCCCTTCACATAAACTAACATACTAATCATTTCCATTAGGTTAAATAAATAATTAATTAAAAATAAGGCACCCTTCTTGTGTAGAAATTGGATAATACTTTGAATAAACTAACACTTCAATAATTCATCTGAAAATTTGTCATATATTGCAAATAAATAAATAAACAATGGGATTTACCGATAAATTCCTTGCTAATTATGTTAAAAGTTGTAAGAATCGGTGTGCTTGCACTTAATTTGATTGTGGACTTGTTGAATGTTATATTTCAAGGTCATTAGTAAGAAATTCTTTTTTGTTTATTTGATTTCATATATATATATATATATATATATATATATATATATATATATATATATATATATATGCATGTATGTATGTTACTATTAATTAATTGAAAGGAGAACCCATAATAAAACCCATGAACTTTGACACTTTATTATATTGAGTTCCTCAATTTTTATTGTGTTTTATTAAGTCCTCAATCTTTTATTTTCGTGTAGATTAAGGATAAATTAGACTGAAATAATGAAATTGTGCAACAATTCAGGTTCTCTGTTGCTAAATATGTTGTTATGAACAGTTTAGAGATACTTTTTGTGTAGAATGAAAGAAAAAGTAAGGGTAAGGTGTAAAGAAAAATGTTCATGGAGGTTATTTGCTTCAATAAATAATTCTAATAACATATTCATTGTTAAAACTTACCACCACCATCACAATTCTGGTAGAGTAAACAGAATTTATTTCACGATTTCATCACTTCATTCTTATTTGTCTTTAATCTATACGAAAATAAAAGATTGAGGGTTTAATAAAACACAATAAAAATTGAGGAGCTCAATAGAATAAACTGTCAAAATTCAGGGACTTCATAATGGGTTTATCCTTAATTAAAATAGGTGTTAATCACATGTTAATTAATTTTTTGTAAGGGTATACAATTTTTTTTTTTTTGACATTGTCCTTATATTAGAATTTAGGACTAAAGGAGATCATGAAAGAAGTGCGGAATTAAACTCATGAACTCTCCCAATGCATTGACCCTGTTATAGGATGGTAAACCATTCATTTTAGATAGGTTAGGCGTGAGGGTGTGCATTGAATGTAGAAAAAATATTCCATAAGTAAAACTATTTTTAAAAGAAGATGATAGACTGCTTTGAATGTTTGAAAATGTCAGTTTTGAAGCTTTTAAAACCACATTCTTTCTACGAGTTCTGTTGGAAACAAAGGTCTTTTAGCTCTATCTCATGAAACAAACTTAGAATTTAATCTTGTCAACAACGACACCCTTCTCAATACCCGAATGAAATCTAATGTGATCCTTGCTATGGATGAAAAAATGTAGAAAATGCGAACCCTCCTACCCATCTCTAATAGCGTCAAATACGGTACTGTAATGGGACTTGACTGTGACATAGACAAACTATAAGCTGCCATATGCAAAATGGTCAAACACGGCTATATGTAATATTAATATATACAGCACATGGTAGAGTTTAGACTATGATACGATCTCTTTGTGGCGAGCGGCATGCAAACAGCATTTTGCTTGACTGGTGCCTCTCTTTGTAGGCACCTGCGTACACACGCATTAGCAAGTCTATGAGCTTTAAATACATTGCAACCATCATGATTCATGTTTTTTTTTTTTTAAGTAGCACAACACATGTAGAAATCAAAATGAAGCAGAAACACAACATTAGAGATCTTTCAATCATTTTATATTTGAGTACACGTGACAAGCAGAACAACAAACATTCCGCACATTAAACGTTTGATGCGATTAATTTATTTGTGGGATGAGCTAACCAATTTTTAGGCAACTGAGTGACATTGTGGTTATCATCAATGGACACACGAACCCTGTCGCAGCGAAAATCCCCCGACACAGGGGACCCTTCCTTGACTGTGTTTGCCTTGACTCTTGGGTTTTCTGTCATGATAATGGCTTTTGCTGCTTCCCCATTAACACCAACCAACTCCGGCCAGGAATTCTCACCTGCAATTCAATTTTTTTTTTATTTATGAAATTCAAATATATACAAGGTATATAACGGAAACTCACCTTCACAACTTGACATATCTCTTTACTTCAATTAATTCTTGTTGTTTCTTCCCCTTGAATGGTGAGTTTGTGAACGAGTATAAAAGGGTATTTATAGCAAAAAAAATAAAATAAAAAGATAATTATTGCAACAGCCGGCCAGAAGTATAAACTGTGTGAGATAAGCCATGATGATTAGCATAAATAGTGCTAAACAATTGTACTTGTATATCAAGCATAGCTTGTTAACTAATTTAGGAAGCAAACATGGGAGACAAGATAAGGCCATCCTTATAGTAATATAATTTTTAAGTTTGATGGAAAATAGATTTGCTATTTGCTTGCTTGCATAAATGTCGATGTGTTAGACCTGTTCAAAACGTAATGCAAACAAATGCTTAATAACATATAGAATCCTAGAGGGTATATCACTCGCATAAAAAGAGACAATAACAAGAAAAAATTGCGAACCTTTCCTTTGACAGTATTAATTTAGGAGAATTTCTTCTAGGACGATCATACATATCGCGGGCCGCATGAAGATAAAAGAAATTTAGGGCTCCTCAATAGTAATTAATATTTAATTTTTTTGAATCTAAAACTTAAGGTGCACACAGGTAAACTCGTTATACAATAATTTAAACACTAGTAGTTTATAAATAATTTTTTTATTTTTTTATTTTTTTAATTAAAAAAAAAACACCAAAGACATGTAAGTCTTCTATCATGACCCGCGAAATACTGTAGATCTCGCTGGGCTCAACATCCAGCTCTATCCTTTCTTTTATTGGTTAGTTGCTATGCAAGGACTTTAATCTTTAAAGCAGCATGGACTAGAATGAACAATATAGTAGCAACAAATACATGAATATTAACATCCATAATGCAAGGAAATACGCTCAAGTTTATCGTTTAGTTTTTCATCTGTTAATAATGCTGGTGCATTGTCTCAACTGCTGAACTGAAAACATATCAGGACACTGGGCAATAGTAAAGCCTAAAGCATAATCAGCTAGCTAAGTGGGCGTACACCTTCATCTCAGCATCCCAGGTTTCTATTTCCTTACATTATATCTTTCAACTTGTTGGCATGCTAACCTGTCGGAACCCAAAATTTGACTGCAAAATGCTACTTGCGCGTGCTCCTCTTTCTACCTTGATTGTACATCCTTCGAAGTGCCTGTAAGTTTTCTCTGGACTTCTTCCTCACTCTTTTCTCGTCATCACTACCTTCATGAAAACTCTCACTTTTGTTTGTGAATTCTTCTTCTCCTTCTTTTTTTGGCAATTTTCTTGAAGCTTCTTTTTGTGAGTGGTGATCTTGAAGCTCTCTGAGTTTTATTTGAATTCAAGAGTAGACAGCAAGAAACTAGAAGCAGAGAATAGCCAAGTCAGTCCTAACATATGAGAAGGGATCCAAGACGATAATCAACTGTATTAGTTCCGCATCTAATAATATTTTCAACATAATACTACAGTCACCAGACCACATTTAAACACATTTAGTAAGAACAAACATTTTAAACACGACTGAAAATTATCCGCAGCAATAAACAATTGACTCCATATAAGTGTTTTGAATTTAGCTTCCCCATTCTGTACTAATATCATATAACACAAATGCAGTCATGCAAGATGCTTCATCAACTCTTTGAAATCATGGAAGAAGGAAAAAAATAAGCACAACTCCCCAACATCATTAATTCCTTTCAGGAGACAATTTGACCAAAGTTCTGCATTGTATTCCATTATCCGTTAAGTCATATATACAGTTGAGATTCAAAAGAGGGACACCATAATGATACAAATGAAGCCACACAAACACCTCAGAATACATTGCAGATCCAAATGCCACTTTCTCATTAGCAAATCTTTCGCTTGTCAGCTCCCTCCTTCTCAGTCCCTCAAACGATTCAGTGTTTACAACAAACTTCTTCCTGTACTTAATAAAATATAACAACTGTATCAGTAATTACATATATATCACTTCATCCTTGTTGTGCTGTTACAATTCCTACTACAAAACTAAACACCCTAATCCAATTTAAACAAAAAGAGAGAAGAAAAAAAGCATAGACACTCTGCCATATATTAGCATCCATGAGAAAGTTCAAGATTCATGCATTTCCATCGCCATTTCAGTATGGTCCCTTCTTTTCAAATGTCCATGATAGCTGCCAACATAACATTAACTACCTGAATCAACCAACCATTGCCTCCACTTCACTTTGAAAAAAATAGAATAAAATTAATGAGTTCATCACCTACGCCTTCATGGCAGAAGCCGCATCATGACCACAGCAAATGTGGTAGTAGCCACGTCATAAACATGGCATACGTGGCAACTAGAAATTCTGTGGGTTATTGTCCTGTTCTTTCTTTTCTTAGAGATCTGTTTTGATTATTGCAACTGTAAATTCTATAATTAGTTGAATTTGTAGTTATTTTTATTTTATTTTATTTTAATTAATTATTATATAAGAATGTACTTCATCCGTGCTTTTTACGATTACTTTAGTTTTTAAAAAGTAAATTTTACTTTTTCAATTTTTTTCGAACGATAATTACATTGATCAAAACCATAAGTATATTCATTAAATCACCGTTAAATTATGAAAAATATATATATGCAATGACGATCAAAATAAAATATAATTAAAATGATAAAAAATAAAATAAAACTACTGTAAAATCTCCCCTATTTTATCTTTAAACGATGATTATAATAAAATATATTTTATAAAAAATTAAAATAACTGCATTATTGCAAATACACGAAAACGAATAGGATATAAAAACTTTTTCTAGAAAAAAAAAAAAGGAAAGAAAAGCAAACGTCAGATTTGCACTCACTGGGACGAAGAGCATTTCATGCTTACAAATCAGTGGTAACTGCTGGTACACATTCAAACAAAGGAACAAACAATCATGTCTTTAGTTGGATTCCCTCTTCCTCTTCTGCTGCTGCTCTGTTCAATCTCTGCAATATTAGGCCAAAACAACGATGACCCAATCACCAAAACCATGGAGGATTTCTCTGGCTACCCATTTAATGAACTATCTCCTCCATCCATTACTTCTCCAGCTTCTTTACTCTCAGTCGACACTCGCAGCCTTCAAAAACAAGTACTGAGCCCAAAGTTTGATTCTTTTTTCTTTGATTTTGTTTACGTTAATTATTGGAGCTAATTTTGTTTTAATGCTGGTGAATTTTGTTTGTAAGATTGATGAGCTATCCACTTTCTCGGATACACCTGCCCCATCAGTTACAAGGGTTTTGTACTCTCAGAAAGATGTATTAGCACGCAGGTATTCATTCGAGATTTTTGTATTTTTGTACTTATTATTTTGTTTTGCTTATACTGAATTTATCAATTTCCTCCCTTTTACCAATTTATTCATTCAAGAAATTAGAATCTGTTTTGTTTGGATGACTGATTTCTAGACCAACAGTTGAAAGCTTCTAGTAGCTAAACTGTACTTCTTGCTAATATGCTCATGGATGTCCTGGGGTTGTTTTAAAAATATAGTCTTCATATGGATTCTCATTCTAAGAGCCGTCATTGTTTGTTTGATTATGTTGAAACGACATTTGACAATTATTTTCTGTTCTCTATGTTAAGCAAACATTTAGATGGTTTTGATTCTAAAATGTTTAGAGATTTTTCAAATTAAGCATTTTTTCGGCAGGTGACTTTTTTTTCCTTTCAAAGGTATTTTCTCATACCATTTGCTACTGTGATACTTTAATTGCAGGTACATAAAAAACTTGATGGGACTTTCTGGATTATCTGTTAGAGAAGATGTTGTTGGTAACATATTTGGTCAGTGGTAAGTCTTCCTTTACCCATTAATTTGATTCACAATGTATATACCATACAAGGTTTTGGAAAATACTGTGAGATGCTCCTTCATAGAACACCACTACACCTACAGCTTTGATTCTGTTTACTTGAGGTCTCTATGCAACTTCTCTGACTGCTGGTTTTGCTTTGCTTTTTGTCAGGGAGGGCACTGAGCCACAGCTTGCTGCAGTTGCAACTGGTTCTCACATTGATGCTATTCCATATTCTGGGAAATATGATGGAGTTGTTGGTGTTCTGGGTGCAATTGAAGCCATAAGTGTACTTAAAAGGTTTGTGCTATCCAGCTGATATCCCCCCTCCTCCCTCCCTCCCCACACCCCCCCCACCCTCTCTCTCTCTCCAAAAAGTAAAAAAGTAAATAAGAAGAGTAATGTGCGAAAGGTGTTGGACCTATCATATTGAAACTGCCATTTAGGCAGGCATAAGAGAGTCTTGCTTCGGAAAATTTTAGCTCTACAAATTCAACGCTTTTGAATGTAAATGTTCATGATGTCGTAGCTATATCCAAAACGATAAGATATCTACAGTAGCTCAGATAACAAATAATTATCCACAATACTTTCTTTCAAAGATATCTATAATATGTTCCTCCAAACAAAGTTTGAAACCATTCAACACCCCAAGTTGAGAGCTGCTTGCAGCACAATGGCTAGTTTCAAAGAAATTACTCAAGTGATGTTGTTTGGAAATCCAGCTTTAAATAGGTGAATTTTAATTTTCTAATAGAATGAATGTTCATGGTTTCAACAAATATCATTAATTTCTTATGATGTGAATAATGATTCTAAACAATCCTTGTTAGTCCTTATATTTGGGAAATTTTATGCTGATTCAGACTACTGCAGGTCTGGATTCAAGCCTAGAAGGTCACTGGAGGTAATTTTGTTCACCTCAGAAGAACCAACTCGTTTTGGGATCAGCTGCTTGGGAAGGTCAGGACCATGACATGGTTACACTTATAAAGTGTTTCTGGATCATAGAATCATAGTACTTATCCTTTTAAATCTAAAAGCTATCAAAATAGGTGCTCGTTCTAGTCACTCTTATGAGATTCCTCTTGCATTGAGTTCGTCGTGCAGCCGCTTATTGTCAGGAAGCGAGGCACTTGCAGAAGCTCTGAAGTCAACATTTGATAGTCAAAATATATCCTTTCTAGAGGCTGCCAGATCTGCTGGATATGCAAAAGATCAGGATGACTTGTCTAGTGTGTTTCTAAAGAAGGGAAATTATTCTGCTTTTGTGGAGCTGCATATAGAGCAGGGGCCTATTCTGGAGGCAGAAGGTAGGTTGCTATTCACTGGTAATATTTTATATGCATAAACTCTCTGTCTTTATTAATCAATTCTTAACTGCAATCCAGGTCTACCAATTGGTGTAGTAACTGCAATTGCAGCTCCTGCAAGCATAAAAGTGGATTTTGAAGGCAATGGTGGTCATGCGGGTGCTGTCTTGATGCCGCATAGGTGACTGTTAGCCTTGTGCAAATGCTTGTTTGCTCCAAGCTTTCTTGCACCTTTATCAACTTGTGCACCTATTTCACTTTTGCTAAATTCCTCAAATGTAATTCTTCTCTTGCCAAAGAGAGAATTATCTGTTCTTTTGAGTGTGTGTACGTGCATTTTTCTGTATCATTCATGCCTGTATGCAGAAATAGTTAAACTTTGTATTTTCATGTATTCTTTTGTGGTATTTTCGCATATTTTTGTAATTGCTATTCTCTGCTTACATATGAGGCCCTTGTTGCACTATTGATTTTTTTTCCCTTGTTTTTATGGATTGACAATCTTTTATCTCCTTTTGGGAAATGCATAATCTCCTAAATTTCTTTTAAGTATATATTTGTTTTATCTATGCTGTGGGCAAACTTAAGTGGATAAAGTGGCAAATGACAAGCAAGCTCTTTTATGATGTTCATTTGAAATGTTTCAAATTCATATGGACTTCGTACCTACAATGATTTTCAACTTTTTTTGTTTTCCTGTTCACTCAAGATAAGTTTTTTAACTTTTACATGCATTTTGTGGATCAGAAATGATGCTGGACTGGCAGCTGCAGAGTTGGCACTAGCTGTTGAGAAACATGTGCTAGAATCTGGTTCAATTGATACTGTTGGCACAGTAGGTGTGTCGTGTTTATTTTTTACCCCAACATACAATTATGGTTGAAGTACCATCTCTTTTTGCACTACCTTTTCACTTTTCATGTGTCTTTGTTGAAGTTACTGCTCTTATGTTTTTAAGGTATCCTTGAATTGCATCCTGGAGCAATCAACAGTATCCCTAGCAAATCACACTTAGAAATTGGTATGATTTTTAATGTGTCTTGAGTTTTCCAACTTAGATACAGTTTGTATAGAATTAAGTTGGTGTTAAGTTGTTTCTCAAGCTTATTCAAGGCTGTTCAACTAATTGATTATTGAAGCTATATCAGGCACGTGAATAACATATTCTTCTTTGTTTAAAATTTTGACAGACACACGAGATATTGATGAAAAGCGAAGAAATGATGTAATTGAGAAGATTCAGCAATCTGCTTTAACCATTGCAAAAAACCGTGGGGTCAAGCTATCAGAATTCAAGATCATAAATCAGGACCCACCAGCCCTCTCTGATAAGTTGATCATTGAGGCCATGGAGGCTGCATCCAAAGAGCTAAACCTGACACATAAGTTGATGATTAGCAGAGCTTACCATGATTCATTGTTTATGGCTAGGTAATGAATCTCTACACAAGCATGGGTTTATTTACTCAATGTTTATTCCAATTTCAAAAGTTGACTGCTGCTTATAAAAGAATCTGTCGTGAACTTCTGCATTGATGCATGCTTTGTGAAAATCCGTAAAACTCGAACACTGAACTTAATGTTTATTGTTTTGCTGATGGCTAATTTCAACTGATCATGCAACATTCACAATCTTGCAGGATATCTCCAATGGGCATGTTATTCATTCCATGTTACAAAGGTCTGAATTCCTTTACTCTATAACTATGCGTTTGATGCTTTTATTTCTCAAGCAGTTGCTAATGGTTTATTGTTATCATAGAACATGCTTGTTGTATTGAACATAGCAAAGCCGTTGCAAGCCTTTTTGGCAAGTTTCATTTATCAAGTTTCACTCTTAAATGAAGCATGCCAGTTAATCTATTTGAGTTTCACTGATTTCCAAATCAATGCCAAAGCAGCAGTCTGTGTAAAAGCAAGGAAATTGTCTTTTTATTTTTTTTTATTTTTTTTAAGCCTTGCTCAAGTGTAAATGTGCAAATGAACAAATTTTATCTTGATAATGACTTTATGGCAAACATTACTAAGTGAAACGATCTAAAGTTTGCAGTTACACACTATTGCTTTTGCAGGATACAGCCATAAACCTGAAGAGTATGCCTCCAGTCAGGATATAGAAAATGGGGTGAAAGTATTGGCTCTGACTCTTGCCAAGTTGTCTTTGCACTGATGTATTATGTTCAACTTTTCTTGGATACTGCATTTGTTGTGAAAAACTGCCTTGGAAAATTGGATGAAACCATGCAGCAAATGCAAGCGCCAAGATTTGCTGTCTCGAGTGGTGACCTGTACTGTTCTTCTTCAAAGTCAATTGTGGAGGTCTTATATCTGTTGCACATTGCGCAACACACTTTATCTTATCAATTCAGCAGCAATATAAAGATCTTCGTAACAAATAAAATTAAAGTATGTAGCTTCTTACTCTTATGAATTGTCCACTGCATTTAAATGTCTCAGACATTGTGATCACAGCAGAAGTAGCTGGAATGAATAACCACAAATCTCAAGCTATTTGTGTATATGACAAGCATATTTTGTACAAGCTTGCATTCAGGAGATTTCAACAGTGATATCATTTTCTATGGAAAGTATGATGCAATTTTTTTTTTTAAATCTGGAAAGTATGATTACCATGAGCAGGATTATCGTGCAATTTTTTGAGTATTGAGAAAGGAGAAAGGAGAAAGGAGAATTTTAACATTAGTTATATATCGCATGAATATCTGCCCACATCTTTTCTCTATTATCTAGAATATATATTAATTTACAGTTTGTGCATTGTACGGATTTGTAACTAGTTAGAATAAATATAGAGACGATGATGATTAATACAAAGAGGAAATTATCATCATTATTATCGTTGGTTGTAACAAAAACAGATTACAAGTAGCAAGGATTGAATCTCAAAGGAGACGCATTACCAATAGAGGCGATGTGGTCCAGATTATAGATCGTTGACTGATTATCTATCAAAAGCTTAAATGCAGATGGTACAAGGTACATTTCTCAGCCTGTGACATTAACCAGCAACAATGATATAATCTTTTCTCAATTATTTGTACAAGTGGGATACACCTAAACGGTTGGAGAATTTTGCATTCATTGATTTCATATTTTTTTCAGATATGTATATAGATTAAATAAAAAGAATTGAAGAAAAACTAGAGATAATGGATGATACTGAAGTCACCAATCATGGCCGTTGGCATGTACTATCTTGGTACGTAGGACCCATGTTGATGATCAATCATTCACTTGATATTGAAGATTAATGGCTTGATCATGGGGAGTATTGTAGGGTCCAATTTGTGATTATTCAAATTTTATACTTTTTTAGCTATTAAATTTGCAGTGCTACTGCTACCCCTTCCTTTCACTCTACTCACACCCTCCCATCACAGCTCACAAATCCCACCCTACAGCCTCATCTCTCTGTCCTCCCCATATCTACCTCATTATCTCTGTTCCATTTTCTATAATTGCCCTTTAATTGTTAATTAGCATCAACCTTAACCACTTAAATTGTGGACAATTATCCATGTTAAAAGTTAACTTGTTTCATTTGATGGTTGACCAATGAGCATTATATCAAATCAACCAGAATTTCAGGATTTACTTCTCTCTTTAATTTTTCAATAAAGTGAGTTATTATTCCATATCTTAAATTCCAATAATCTTCCATGTTCTCCCATAGAATTTGTTTTCAATGTTTATATATGTTGGTTTAACTTTTAGTATTTTACGAAACTGATATATCAAATGAAAATCTTCTAAAATATAATTAAAATTTATAAAAAAAAGTCAAAATTATTCAAGTTGAAATTAGTATTTTTTTACCATTATAAATTGGGAGTAAGGGATTGAAACCCGAGTCTCCGGATGATGTCACAGGAATTTAACCACTAGACCAAACATCATTGGCAGCTAAAAATTAGTATTGATACATACTCACTTGGTCAACTTTTTAGCAAAATCTCTCTATTTCACATTCATTTGTAAATCAAATTCAATATTTTCACAATTTAGATATAAAATTACAACTACAATACTTAAATGTATAAAGCAGTTGCATGGATAGCGATTTGACGAAAGTCTTGGAACCCTAATGAATCACCAACCTAATTTTATAGGTGAGGAGACAAAAAAATATTATAGAGAAAAGAAATGTGCAAGGGCAAAATTGGATATATAGAGATTGAAGTGGAGTGGGTAGTAAATTAATTAAATAGAGGGTGTTAAGGCTTTATCAAAAGGGTTAAGCAAGAATTATCAAAGAATGGGGCATGAGGAGCAATTATTTAAGATGGAACGTCTTCTCTTTTTTATTGCTTTTTGGTTAAGATATGAACATCTTCTTGGCTTCAGATTTGACAAACACAACTGTTAATTATGCCTTAACCCCCCAACTAATATAAGCCTAATTACGGTAAAATTAGGTTTCTAAATTGAGTTTAATATTTGTGAAATATTACAATTTCATATAAACATATAATAGAAGAAATTATAACTTCTTCTAAATGTAATTACTTATTTATTTATTTTTTATTAATAAAGAAGTCAAATGATTTGTATACTATAGACTGCATAATAAGGAGCAATATTTCACTTTTAAATCAGATAAAAATTAATTTTACAAACCAACGACAATAGTATTCAAATAGTACACCTTATGATACCATTAAAAAGTAATAAATGCTAAATTACTTCCTCACTCGCCAAATCTTGTTTATTTTTTCATCACGTTTAGCTTGCTTCACCTCAAGTACAAAATTGCTAAGTCCATTTTATGTTTTATATTCTATTTTTAAAATTGACATAATACCATTTTAATACCAATTACGGTAATACTAGATAAAAACTTGTTGTAGCATGAAAAGAAAAAAAATTTCATGTAAATTATAAATAAAAATATGGAGTATGAAAATGTCATTTTTAAACTTAAATAAATAAATTAGTTATGTTGCATGGTAGGTCAGTTAGACATCAACAATAAAAAAATAAATGTATTTTTCTTTACTTTTTCTTAATTAATCATAAAATCTTAAAAAAATTTCAAAGATTATCTTGATTTTAAGGGCGTTGTTAGGAATGGCCATGGCTAACCACAATGCATAAAGCTAGGTACAAGCCTTTTTTGGGTTCTTGAATTCATGTTATAATTGTATATATATGTGGACAAAGATTTTAACAATTTTTTTTTCCAAGGAGGAATCTGTTCACCAATTTCAACTGAACTTGCAAAATTATCAAGCACTAAAGACATTGTTGGTTAGCATAAATGTTTGAAGAAAAGAATTTGTTGGGTGGACAGAAAGAGTTTAAAGAACAAAGCAATGTTGGCATTTTGTGGTGAGTGATGCTCATAAACAATGAAACTTGAGATTAATTAAAGGTGCTTTTTATAATCAAAGATAAGATTCTCAATTAAGAAGAGGTTAAGAAAACCTAGGGGCTGCCTTAAAAAGGGTGAGAAGACAAAGCAATCTGCCTGGCAAATTTTTGTCCGCAATGCTTCATTGCAAAATGCAAACCAACCAAAATTGTGAGGCTTTTCAATGGCTGCCATTATTCTTGTTATCATGTTTCCTTTCCTTGTTTCTTACATTATCATACAAAATGTAGCTCTAAATTAAATATAAGATTAGAGGGTCCTATACTTAAATGTGGATTTAATTGATAATTATTAACCTGCATTTGTAGGGGATGGGTCTCTCAAGCTTGAGACTTCAAGATGAGGGTTGACAATTTTAATGCTTATAAGCTTAGCTTAACCATCACATAGATAGAATATTTGTGTGGAAAACATGGGTGTAACCCTATAGGATGTTAATGCAACTTGGTTAATTTTTATTGATATATGACAAAAGATGGACATGGTTCAATTTTAATTATTTTTTCTTGTTATATAGTATATATGGAGAATATTACAAATAATATGAGTTTGTATGCTATTCTGGCTTATACCTTAAAAATATGAAAGTGGTGGATGCTTTTAGTTTTATGCATTGTGACATGACATATTGACCAAAAAAATAAATAAATGCTGAATTCATGTGATTCGATTTTGAAATAGTTGAAATTCTTGTAATTATCAGATGTCCAACAAAAAAAATTAATATTTATTTATTTCCTCTCTAAAATGTAGTAGATTAGTTGAGCTAAACCATGTAGAAATCTTTTGATGAACTTGAAAATAACTTATGATATATTTTTGTTGTTTTTTTTAGCAAGACAATGAGTGTATAACAATATTTTAGTCTAATATTTTAAAATTAACTTTCGCATTTTTAGTTATTAATATCCCAACAAAAATAAAAAAAACCGTGTTCGTATCGATAGAACTTTATAAAAATTTTAATAGGCATGTACACATATACTTTCATTTATATATTCGTATTTTATGTGAAAAAAAAATTATTAGAGACACATACTATAATAATAAATAAAATATAACATAAACTCTGAACAAAAAGTATTTATTTTTTTACTAAAAATTTGAATTTATAATAACATGTGAAAAAATTGTAGTTACGTACATCAATGTATAAAAAGAATATTTATATTAGATAAATTAGTATGTGAAATTATTGGAAAATTCTAATGTATACTCTATACATATATATTTAAATTCTTATGTGACACTAAATTTTTATATTAAATCTGTAACACTAAAATACTAAAATAGGAATTTCATTTTTATTAGTTAAGTGTCTCAATGTAGTAAATTTTTATTAGTCATTACAAACTCAAGTATAAGATGTCGGTGAGTCTTAAGCTAATGGTTAAAGAGTTCATAAAGACATATGGGAAATTCGAATAGAACACTTCCATTCTATCATGTTCTAATAGTGTTGGACTACACTGTGATTACATGCATATAAATGAAGAATTTTCAAAATTATTAATTAGTAAAATATTGTGGATGGGATAAACTTTAAATTAAATTAAACAAAAAGTACGCAAAAGAATAATGTGAAATGAAATTCAAATGAAGAAAGAGGGAAATTGTTCAAAAATTTGAAATAAATAAGAAAAAAGAATAATAATGAATGACAGCGTGAGTGAATGTGAAACACCGACGAGAGATGGTTAACTTGTAACTAATAAATACTATAAAAGAAGAAAGCAACAGAAACAAGCACAGCAACGCACTTCCAACAGCACACACACAGACACTCGTACAGCTACATCTCTGTTCCATAATCCAACCAACAAACGCATTTTTCTCGTCTCAGATCGCAACATTTCACTGTAAGTTTTCTCTTTTGATCATTCATTTATTTTACCAAACTTTACACTTTTTTTACAATCCAATCTTCCTTTCTCTAGTCTAGATCTCCTCTTCCAATGTAATGTAACTTCGATCTTTATTTTCTTCTCATTTTGCTGTTTTGATCTGTTTATGAATTCTTTGTCCTTTTCCCATCAGTTTTTGGCTGGTTTTTATGGGTTTTTTTATTTCAAAATGTGGGTTCTTTGTTTCTGCTTTTTTTTGTTTTTTGAATCTTCTGCTTTTTTTTGTCGAGAGTTTCGAAAAAAAGTTTTTTTATTTGTATATTTTGAAATTAGTTTGAATGTGTTTGGTTGCCAAGAAAATGTAGGATAGTAAATTGGTAGAAAGTTTGTTTCTTTTGCGATTAGTGGAATCTTTAGTGAGTTTAACAATTTCCATTTGGCTGTTTTGTTTTAGCTTTCTCTTGATTACTTAATTACTTGAGGATTGACGAAATTTTATTGCTTTCAAATTTAAAAAGAGGGATTATATTTTTTGTTTTTGTTTTTAATTCTTCTTAATTGCTGGTCTCTGCTTTGCTCATCTCTTTGACTGCTTAATAGTTCTTGCTTTGCTCCTGTTTTAGAGGATAATGATTCTGTTTCTTGCTGCTTTTTGCTTAAGTAATTCTGTATGGCTTTTCATGCTTCTTGATGCCATTATGGTTAATGTTTTGTTTTGCAATCATTTCCTTTGCTCCCCACTAATCTTGCTTTAACCAAATTCAAAATTTGTATGGTTTATGGTTTATGTTTTGCAATCATTTCTTCTTCCCTTCATAATTCTCTTTGGTCAAACAAGAATTTCATTTCCAACTCCTTTTTTCTTCTGTGGAATCAGTATGTATGTTTAGATGTCCTTAACCAATAGTTGGTTGGTAACTTCATCATTATTCATTTTTTTTTTCTCGGTAGGAACTACGCTACTATGTATGTCACCAGAGATTTTCATTCTGCTTGGTGCAAACAATAGTACAATTTTGATTTTTTTTTTTTTCTATACATGCCTGTCAAATTTCTCTACTGTAAATTAAAGTAATGTGTCAATTACATTTGCATTTTGTGCACAAAAAACTATATATCCTGACCAAAACAGCATTTAAAGGGCCATGGATATCTTTTCTTAGTTCTCTCTCTTTATTTCTTTTACTCTTTGATTTCTTAATTGCTTTACTATTGCTATTTTTATTGGTTGTTGTTATAGAGTTGCAAACATTTTCACTTGTGCCCTTTTCAACTTCCAGTTAAAAAGTTTTATGCTTTACCTTTGTCAATCTGTGGTTTAAATTTGCTTCTTTCTTGAAACATGATTTTTCTTTTTCCCACTTTTTTGGTATTCATATTTCTGTGCATTCTTTGTTTTTGTCAAATATACTCAAGTAGTTGACTGCTACTAGAATAAGTGATGTGAAACACTTACATATACCATTTTCTAGGTTCTCAATTAGTTTTTAGATCAGCACAATGCTGTTTTTTTTTTTTTTTTTATTAATTTGCAAGTGATCCGCAGTAAATTGAAGAAGATCCATTTTTATTCTATTTGTTGTTTAAGAAACTGTAAAATATGATTAAAATTTCCCCAAAGCAAATTCAGAATGAAATGAAATGTGTGATTTTGTTTAGTAGTAGGTAGATTATTTATGGCCATTTAACATCCGACTTCAGAAGATGAGCCTTGATGCAGCATAAGAATGCATTATAGTTTCCTAGATAATGAGTCCAAACTACAAATTTGAGCCCCTTGCAATGCAAGCAGGAAAGCTAGATGCTTCTAACCCTATCTAAAGCTTGTCATTCAGGAGGTCTCATGCATTGGGACACACTTTTTAACATTGACGCTGAATAAAAATATTCTACAAAGAAAGTAATTAGCTAGAGTATTAAGTACTTTTCATGCTGACATGTGAAGTTAAGCAAGTTTCATGCGCCTCTGGTGTTTGTGTTTCTTGTTGCAGTGCAATGGGAGTAGAAGTCACTGATATATGCATGGACAAGGAGTCAGATTGTGTTGTGGTTTATTCAAATGCTATTTCCCATGATTCAAATCATGTTTCTGAACCCATTCATCATGATGTTCTGGAGTCGTATGAGCCTATCAATGGAGATCCTGACCTGCAAAGTTCAGAGGAGAGCTCTGAAGCAAAGGACTATGAGGTGAAGGAATGTACACTTGAAATCTCAGTTGAGACTACTGAAGTTCCTTCTGCTGAAAAAAATGAGGAGGACCAGAACAAAGTGAGCTCGAAATTTGTGGATGGCTTGCAAGAAGAGAAGGTCAAATCAGGAAATGAGAAAACAAAGGATGGTAAGAAGTCCCAACCACATGTTAAGCATGCATCAAAAGCTGCTCCTGCAGTTGTTCGAAATAAACACACTGTTCCTCAGCCATTTGCCCTGGCAACTGAAAAACGTGCTTCATCTGGAACTCGTCCTACTGGATCTGACCTTGATGCCATCAATAAATCATTTCATTCAAACAATGTGCTCCATCCAAACACGATAAAGCAGAATCAGGTAACTGCTGCAGCCAAGCCTTGATATCTAGTAGTAACTATCTGTCCAAAATTAGAAGGAACTCACTTATAGTAGAATCTATCATAATGGTTTTGTCAGAAAATTTAGTAAACTAAGAATCTGTTGGTAAATAACTATATATACTGCTGATGTAATCTAGTGCATAGAAAAACATCCATTATTGATATACATGCTTATTTCACTGCAGCCACTTGGTGTGTCAAGAAAGCCATTGCAACCAAACAATAAGAAGCATCCTGGTGAAGAAGATACTTGTTTTGTCACTTCAGCGTATCCTCATGCTATCAGCAATATATATTGTACTTTTTTCTATGCTACAACTGTACTTCTATGTTATAGTTTTCTTTCTGGCTAACTATCTCTTCATATTGATTGCATTCCTTGACTATGGATAGTACTGCAGCATCTGCTAGGACTAATAAGTCCAGGACTATTGTAGCATCAGCTCCAGTGTTTAGATGCTCTCAACGTGCTGAGAAACGGAAGGAGGTACTGCCTTGGTCACACTGTTTCATGAGTTGTATTTTGGCTTCATTACGATCACTATTGGTTCTAATATAAATGCTATGTTTTTATAATGCTATCACCTATATCAGTTTTATTCAAAGTTAGAGGAGAAACACCAAGCATTGGAGGCTGAGAAAAACCAGAGTGAAGCAAGGACAAAGGTAAGTTACCTGAGCATTTCAAAATAAAGAGTAGCTAGAACTGTAAATCTGGTTCTCTCGTCCTCTCCCTCTCATGTCTTATTACTAGTAGTTCATGTTTGGATGTTACAATAGATAATTCTGACATGCTTTCTTCATCTGTCTTTAATCATTGATCATGAATTTTAAGGAAGAGAAGGAGGCAGATATCAAGCAACTGAGGAAGAGCTTGTTGTTCAAGGCTAGCCCAATGCCAAGTTTCTACCAAGAGGGACCACCACCGAAGACTGAACTGAAAAAGGTACTAGTGATGGGTTCATCCCCTACTTCTGCTGGTTATTTTTTAAGAGCATGATTTTGGGAAACGTTGAGTTTGGAATGTGGCAGATACTGGAGGAAATTAATGGTTTAATAACCAATTCAAGTTACCAAAAACTGTAGAGACAAATATATTTCATATTTTTTATCAATCCTTTTTTTGAATCCCAGCTGCCACCAACTCGTGCAAAATCACCGAAGCTCGGCAGAAGGAAGAGCTGCAGCGATACAGTGAATAAGACTTTGGCAGATAAGGCTAAAGGAGCTTGTGGTCTGAAAAATCGTCAGAGCTTGGGCAGTTACAAAGAAGATTCCAGCAACCCTGTCTCAGAGCTTGTGGATCATCATAACATCCTGACTGGCCATGCTGTATGCAAAATCACAGATGAAAATGAGCAAGAAGAGATAAACAACTCAGCTGCACCTGAGGTAAACGAACAAAGTACTGCAAGCATTGATGTTCAGTGTTAAGTTTGGGTTTGAGTTATTAATTTATAAGAGGCAAAATGTTCGAATTCCTCTTGTTCTTTCTTTCTTCTATGACTTCTGTGAAGGATGTGCATCTTGCTTATTCCGTTTAACTTACAAGGTCTTGTTGCCATGTTTGTGTAATGTATGAAGTGTAAATTTTCTGTAATTTATAATATCTATATAAAAATATCAAAATTTTTCTGTAAGTTGATTGCATTCTGTTGTCTTTAACTTTTTTTTTCCCATTAACAAGCTATTGTCATTTGCTGCAAAAAAAAAACACCTGCAATATTAGTAACACTGTTTGAAATCAAAGAAGATTGTGCAAAAAAATGTCTGTTGATGTTGTGATGTGAAGAAAAGTGATAGAGCAAAAATTGAGGATATAAAGTTAAGGTAGGGGTCCGGTTGTGCTGAGCTTTATTAGGATAAAATTTGTGCTGTTGTTAAATCTTTGTTCTGCGTAATTATGGTAAATGTCATCATGAAAAGCTCTTAAAGCAAAAGAAAAAGATGCCCAAAGAGCGTAAAGCACCCGCTGTTTCAAGTGTTTTTGATAATCTATCAGCAAAAGATGACTTTCTAACCACTATATGCCCCATTTGTGGTTGCAAAATTTGCATAGTCTAAAGCACTTGCATCAAAATTTGCTCTGCTTTAAGCAAGCTCTTGATAAATCCTAGTGCAAGGCATCGTCTATTTTTCTCTAATTTTTTTTCCCTAATATGTTTTGGCATTCCCAAAACAGTACCATCTCTTCTTTGTAGCATTGAATTAACCCCAATACCTTTACAATTGTCTCCTATACACTTCAAAAGCAAAATGTTTTTAGCTGCATACCCTTAATCACACTTCTCCCATTGGTGAAGGGAAGGGAAAAGATAAGTTTTTCACATGAAAGTTTTAAACTATCAATAAGATGTGCGGTCAATGTCACTTGAATTTTTTTTATAACCGAACCTCTTGACTAAACATATAATGTGTATATATGATTAAACGAATTAGTTAAATTACGTATAAAATTTATTAAAAAAAATTTAGCAATATTCAAAAGTATGCCATCAATTTTATAACTGTTTCCATATGATCGTCTCGAATTATTCAATAATCATTACCAGCAAACTAAAGTTGTTGAATGCAAGTGCCTTAGCTTTTACAGTATACTAGGTGGGAGGGGCAGTTGAAACATAGTAAGATCCATGTTATACAGTCTGTATCACTCAATTAGTTTTTTTTTTTTCCTTGTTTTGCCTTCCAATGCCCACTTCCCATTCTTCTTTATTGTCTACTGCCTCTGATCAAATCTTTTAACAGGCCAACCTGTGTTTCTTTCCATTTAAGATTGGTATCACACTGTTTATGGCAAGCTTCTCCATGTTGTTGCAGCTTTTCCCATCTCATAGCTTTCCTTTTCTTTTGGCTTCTCCAAGTGGGAAACAAAAAGAAGTATCCTTTAAACTCCATAGTCAAGATCATTATCATGTCCTGATTATTCTACATTTCTTTAAAATAAATAATTACAAGTATAATGATATGATCATCGTAGGGATCTTTTTTGAACTAATTGCTGCATTTAGCTGTTTATCAATTCTCCAAGAAAATGATCAAGAATGGCTCTTTTTATTCAAATTTTAATCCTCCACAAAAGAAAAAATCAATTTTTAATTAAAAGAGCATTCAATTGCATGCCATTTGTTGCAATTGGATCATTTGACACAACATGGGTTGATGAAATAGATAAGGCAGGTAGGGAAGAGCTTTTCATAGTCTACAAATTATTGATTACATTCTAAAAAAGGATCTTGCTTTGACCTAAATATTGCACCAAGTCTTTGAGTTTGGACCCATTTATTATCAATGACTAGTAATCTTAATTTCCTCCACCAAACTACATTGTCACCATCATTTTCAACCCTTATTGCACCTCTTCATGATCCATGTATATTACAAAGAATGTGGTTTTGTGTGTTTGAGATCCCAAGAATTAATTACCATGAAAAATTAAATTCCGAAACAGATACTCGAATAACAACAATTAGTGTAAAATAAGATTTTATAAAATTTAAAGTTATGGTATTTGATTTTTATTTTTATTTTTTGTTATCCGACATGAATGGAGATGTGAAACTGAGTGCAACAAGCAAAGTGAAAATTTTGGCTTAAAAAAAAAAAAAAAGCAAAGCAAGCCAAAGTTTCTTCTTCAACACTATGTGAAAAGCATGAATGTAAGGAGAGAAGCTGTAGAAAGTGGGACTCCATGTCAATATATTATATATGACCCACTTAAAGATACTCTTTAACTCTACTACTTCATCATCCTCACGTATATAAGGGCCCATAAATTTCAATATTGCATGGCCAAATCAAAATGAAACAGTCTTTTCTCTTTTTCTTCTCATTCTCTCTCTCTCTCTCTCTCTATAGTTTATGCATAGTTGAGAGGAATGCTGTCTGGTTCGAGACCATTCACTGGCAAAGCCACCCATTACAGCTCCTGAATGATCTCGGACCAGGCTTCATTCCCCCCAACTCTGTGAAACAGATGCAAGAAACCCTTTGACATTGTCTGATCCTTCAATTTTGTCCTATGTACATATATATATATATCCAAGTAATTTTTCAGCTTCAAACTTATGCTTGCTTTCTTTCTTTCTTGTTTGCAGCTAAAGTGTGAATATCACCTTATGAAGATCAAGAATACAGATGCATATATTAAGCTAATTGAGGATGATATCTGATCCACTTCAGTCCAGAGATAACCAAAGTTTCAAGATTCAAGAATTAAGGTATACAAATATACATTTGTTAGAGTATATATATAAGGCAATTTCTTTAACTTCTAGTAACGACTAGAACTGGAAATGTGATTCCATTTCTCATTGATGAATGCGAATCTTTCTTGAAAGTTGTAACCAATTAAGAGGATCTTGAATCTTGCATTTTAATAAGTTTAAATCGAAGTTATGCTAATCTATATATCAAGCATGTCAAGTTCCTTTTCTAAATATATTTTATGATATGAATTTTAGTATATCCAAGACAGAATTAAGGAAATTTTATAATCATTACAGAAGATTTGATGTCTCTAGCTATGTACATCCATCTTCAGAAAAGAATGTAATTATGAAATTTTAGTATATCCAAAACAGAATTAAGGAAATTTTATAATCATTACAGAAGATTTGATGTCTCTAGCTATGTACATCCATCTTCAGAAAAGAATGTAATTATGAAAATATAAGTTATCTTTTAGAGGAATTGGACAAAAAGCCACCATCTTTGCTAGCTGTTTGAAGAAAATGGAGGCCATGAGTCCATTGAAAAACAAAATTTTCTTGGAGTTCAGATTCAAATTTCAACCATGCATATATATATATATATATATATATTCAAATTTCAACCATGCATATATATAGTCTTCATTGCCTTGCTTTATTCTTACCAAATTCGTTGAAAAACCAGGAATGAGGTGTGGGAGTTAGTGTGAAAAGTCTGGCTGGAAGGAGAAAATAAAAGAAATAAAGTTGTGTTTCATCTTTTTGTAGTTGATTTCTTTTACCAAATTAGCTTTGCTTGCAGAGAGTTGCAAAGAATATTGAAGCTATACAATGTTAGTAGCTTTCACTTTAGTGTTATTTCTTGCATGACAGAAAGGAGGGAACAGTCACACAGCTCTCACTTCTCTATCTAGGACTCCTCCTAACCCATGTATCAAAGCTGTGCTTTAAATTTTACTTCTTTTTTTCTTAACCTTAAGACTGCAATCATAATTCAGTCCCCTAGTTTTAGCCCATTCCTCACTTTTTAACGTCATGTGGGTCACAATTCTACCCCAACTGTGGGTCAGTTTTGTGCATGAACTGTTGCTATCCTTACCATGCATCATGTGGGATCATTTTCTTAGCCCATGCACTTAAACAATTTAAAAAAATAAAAATAAAAAACATTCTACCATTTGTGTGGTTGATATTGGTCAAATCCCATGTGGGTTTTGATTTTGATCTGCATTCAGAAGCAAATAGCTCCATGTGGCTTTGGCTAACAAGTACAGACACAAAACAACAGATGATGCCATATGTGTTCAGTTGAATGTTCAGCAGTGTTTATAATTGGAAAATCCATCCATGTTCTGATGCTAAAATTGGGGACTTGGTTGTCTTTGCTTTCATGACTAGTGAAAATTTGGGAATGTTAGGCAGGTTAATAATTCGAGAAATCTACAAAAGTTGTTCTAGCTCATTATCATATTTTACATTGACATTAATGCATCAATCAGGGAACATTGGCATTACCTTGCGAAGAGTATATGCTATCATATTTTACATATTCTTTTCTTGTTAAATTCATCAGGTTGAGAATATGTTTTCTTCAAATAATGTTTCGAATTTGAATCGTGGTACATATAGTTACATTAAATTAAAAATTTTTACTATTTTTACGGTTTTATTAGTTAGAGTTTAAAGACTTTAAATACCAATCTTTTTTTTTTTTAAAAAAAAAAAGCTCACAAATCATTCTTCACGAGTTGGTGTTAATTATAATTATATGGTTATAGAATCACAAAAGCTTGCAAATAGGTTTTATAACCAATGAAATTAACTTATAGTATGTTATTATTCAATAAAAGCAAAAGATCTTGTAGAATATTTTCTTACCTTTAGCAAAAAGGGTTGGAGAAAACATTTAAAGAATAAAGAAGAAACTCACCTAGACAAATCTATCTTTAATTTTTTCCATAGAATTTTGCAACCATGATTTACTATGCACAATATTATAGAAAAAATGACATCATTTTGTTCATGTCGCGATGGTAAGAAATGACATCATTTTGCACCCAATGGATTCTGATAGCAATTTGTTGCACCAAATGGATTCTGATAGCAATTTGTACATTGAAATATTCCCCCCTGGCCTTAGCCAAGGCCTTAGAGGAGTCAAAAGAGAAAGACAACTTGAGTATTATGCATGGCAATAAAGGTAATCCGTATGCTCGATAAAGCTATCTTCAGCATTTTGGTCACTTTTTTCTTTTTTTTTTTGTAAAAAAAAAAATTGACTAGACAATATGAAAATTTTGGTACCAAGCAAAAGCATTCAAACAGCAGATTAAAAAGAAAAATGTGGAAAAGCTCCATTTTAAAAGAGTGAAATGCATAAAAGGGAGATTTTGTTTGTTTTTTTTTTTTTACTTGATATAGGATTCAATGTTATTAGGACGGGGAGGGGTAGTTAGCAGTTAATATTTGAAAATTATTTTTGTGAACCACCACTAAGGGTGGGTTTCACTTACCTAGTGAGAAAAGAGAGTATTGAACCTATAACCTCAACTCTTCAAGAACAAAGTGCTCTTGCTACTTGAATTAGACCTCAAGTAAAGGGAGATTTTGTTGGGCATCGCAATCACTTAATTTTTGCTTAGTAGTAGCACAAAGTTGTCTTATCTGTGCCCAAAACAAACAGTAAAATCATGATTACATATTAAAGCTGCATTGGTCACTAGGTGCTTATACATCACATTGCCCAAGAGCACAAAACTAGTCAACCTACACAAAATTATCGTCATCAACTACTCCAGGGAGGAAGTATACTTTATTATATCCATCATTTATCATGAATCACAAATGATAACATACTATGCCCTCAAAGCTTTGATCAAATGGTCAAAATTTTAGTACAGGCATTATAAGGTCTTATATTCGATATCTCGCACCTTTTATTGGTGTTTCCCCTCATTATTATTATGTATATGACAAAAAAAAAAGATAATATATCAGTGTAGACACCTGGTTCAGTCGGTCCGCGATAGAGGACAAACTGTGGATGTTCGGTTTGATCGGCCCGCAACGGAAGCTCAATGATGAAAATTCAGTCTTCAAATGCAAGAGAAATCCAAAAATCCTTTTGAATAGGCCAAATCCCGTTAGTACCCAGAATCAGTCCCAACTTTTAGCCCAAGCCCGTGACCCTGCATAGGATCCAAGCCGAAGAGGCGATCGCCTCCTAACTAGGGAGTCAAAAGGTGATCGTCTCCTCGAGGAGGCGATCGCCCCTTCAGAGGCCACTTGCTGCTGCATTAAATGCAGCATGTCCATGATAGCAATCAAGTGGCCCCCACCTGATCTTGCTCTGCAACTACTACGTAAAAAAGTCCATTTTTGAGGCAAAAGAGAGGGGCTAGGAGGTAAGGTGATGATGGGAAAGATAGTAGGGTTATGGTGGGTGTTTTGGGAGCTTAAATAGGAAAAAAAAGGAAGGGAGAAGAGGTTGGCAACTCTAGGGAGGATTCTTAGCAACTAAGAGAGCTGGAAATATAGAGGAAAAGAGGAGAAGAGACGTTCTTAGAGAAGAGAGGGGGTTCTTCTTGAGGAAAGAAGGGATTCTTGTTGGGAGATATCCATTTTTGAAGAAGAAGTATGAGCTTTTACATTTGAAGGAGATTTCAATCCATAATTAGCTTCTGAGGGCCAAGTTAGGGACATCAAACTTGATTTGATCAGTAAAAACTTCTTTTCTCTTAAGCTTTTGAGCTCTTGGTGTACATAAGGTTGCTTTTCCCTTATTTATTGCTTCCTAGATTATTAATTATTTTGTATTTTTTTGTGTTACACCAATAGCATGATGATCTGAGATTATTTAGTATTCATGTAGAATCTGAGTTGTTTGCTTGTGATTTCTTTGCTTTATGTAGAAGTAAAGAAAATTTGTTAGTGCAGTAGAGTCTGGTTGAGAGGCGATCGCCTCTTGGTCAAGAGGCGACGCCTCCCTGCCAAGTGGTGATCGCCACTCTAACTGGGCGATGCAGCCTTGTCTTGATATTCTTCGAAATTCTGCATGATTTCTATAAAAATCTATATTCCTTAAACTTTTAATCTATCATGCATGATTGGTTTACCATTTGGTTAGATTGGTGTTTATATGTTTGCCTATTTTTCGTTTATTTGCATTCAACTCGATGTACAAATTAACTTCGTGAACTTCTTTTTGTAGGATTTCTTTTGTATTTTCTTTGGGGAAAATAACCGTAATTTATTGCAGGAACTTTGGGGTGTGATTCCTTAATCAAAGGGAATTGATTCCCTTAATTAGTTCTTGAGAGGATTTGTGACGGTTTATTTTCAGTATATTTCTGGTTTATTTTCTGTTTATTATTTGTTTATTATGGTTTATTTCCGGCATATTTCTTGTTCATTTTCCTTTTATTTAAAGTAAAGTGTTGTAATCCTTAATCCTTTTTCCCGTTTATTTGGAATGAATAATTATAAATTATATATATTTTTTTTATGAATGTTCGAACCTAATACATGAAATGGGATTAATGTGCAAACTTGGACTTTAATGTAAAATTTGACAAATTGGTTGAAGACAACTATAATTTGCATGTTAATAAAGAAATAAGCGAATAATTAAGGATAATAAAACACAAAACATAAACGGAGGCTGATCGCAAGGTCGGGTGGGCATTCAAACGCCCATACCCAGTTTCTGAACCCGTTCTCTGATGACGGTTTCTGGGAACCTCCGTGGAATCAAGTTGCCATACAAGTGTGTCCCGACTTTTATCCGGGTGGTGACTCCTTCTTCGATTAGGCTTCAAGACCTATTTCGTACTTTCTAGTAGGCCTTGAACCCACACAATGCCGTGGTTGCCAACACTTAAACCCGTGCTAAACCCTGCAGCCTACAATTAGTAGATCTCAAGTGGGTGTAAAATACTGCATAATTATCTATAAGAATGAAACATTACATCAATGGATTCCATTTGAATATAGAAATTACATAAATGAATTTCACCGAAACTTTCTATAGTGATAATTTAAAAATTAATTTTGATGGCATCACAGAAGTTCAATATAAGGTCTCAAAAGCCTAAAATTAGACTAATTATTTTTTATAAGTCAAAAATTATATGTCGCAGCTAATGATATTACTGTTCATAACATATTATTAAAAAGTAAAAATCTCGATATATAATAAACGCGTCTCTATGATGTCATATTCACAATATTTCAGTTTAATATTTCTACATCGTATTTTCTGAAATTTCACATATTTGGCCCAAAATATTACAGGCCTATGGGCTATATCTTAGGCCTTCGCTACGAAAAATGCACACGTGAATCACGTGGGTTATACAAAGATGGATGATGGGCTAGTTTTATCTGCCGACTGTCCGGAGAATATAAGATTCTTTGGCTCTAACTCATGTTAATAGCAGTACAGCTATGAGCTATTTATTAAGCTGTCACCACGCTTTCTGCAAACGCGTGCACAACACCTACATTTTTGCCAACTACACCTTTTTTAATTTAATTTAAGGGGCTTTTAATTAGTAATAATAATGATAATTAATGAAAAGTAAGTCTGTTTATTGGAGTGTACTTAAAATTATTTTTTTGAAAGTATTCTTTATATAAATTAAAAATTATATATATATATATATATAATGTTAATAGATAAAAAAAATTGTTGAATTAAGTCTCATAAGTATCTAATTTTTTTAAAATTTGGGTGGAATTATAAGAGCGATAAATATCTTTCAATAACTTATTTTCTGCTACATATACTAAAACTCGAACTTGATATATAATTTAAGCGAGAACAATTTACTGCCAACTTATCAAAATGTTTGTTAGTTATATATGCTTAAAATTTTTAGTATAAAAGATAACTTTTTTGTAATTTGAGAATGCACATTGAAAAAAATTATTCAAAGCTTATAATCCTCAAATAGTTAATACATTCCTCCTTCAGAAAATGAATTGAAATTCAGCAACATTTTTTAGTGTTTCAAAAATTACAGAATTTAATATTTATGATAAAACTTTTTTTTCTTCCAAAAATAAATAAATAAATAAATATAATTTTTTTGTTATCCAAAGTTCATCGAATTCTAACTAATCTAATTTAATTGACAATATAATTCTTTCAATAATTAATTTAATATGATTATATGTGCTGTAGCTCGAATTCAATAAGTCTCCTAATAATTAATAAGATGTTTTTTTAAAAAAAATGGAATACTTTTTTTGAACAGTAAAATAAGGAATACTTGCTTTAAGCTTTTTATTAGTGTCTAATAATGGACACTGTTATCCACGCTCCTTAAATTTAGGTGACACTATCCATTTTCTCTCGCAATGTCTTTTTTTTTCACAAACTAACATCACCACCGTCCACGTCATCACTTCAACGTGGAGATCAACCGCCAGCAACAAACCTGAAAAAAAATATTAGAAGTGGAAAATAAAATCTCTCTACAATCCAATTTTCTCTCTCTAAAAAATCTCGGTTTCCTCTGGATCTGACATTCATAAATCCACAATCCATTACCAATGGTATAATTTTCCCGGAAAATTTCTGAATTTTCCAGGAAAGTTTTGCGGAGGAAATGGATGAATCATTCTTTGATATGATGGAGTTTTTAAAAAAACCATCGGTTACAGAAACATTAGTCGACATTTTGCTCTGTGCAGTTCCCATTTGGCTGGCTGTAATGATCGGTCTTGTGATCGGCTGGTCTTGGCGTCCTAGATGGACCGGTTTGGTTTTTCTTGGATTAAGGAGTAAGTTTAGGTTTTTATGGACTGCGCCGCCTGGTCTTGGAGCTCATCGCCTTTGGTTGGCTTTTACGGCTTTGTCGGCTTTCTCTGTTTGCCGTTCTATTTGGTTTAATTTCAAGGGTAAAAATGGCAAATCGTCCGCTTCTCCGGCTTCTACTCCGACGGCGGCGGCTGAGGGAGGTGGTGGTGATGGTGTTAGGTGAGCTGCTCTTTTTTTTTTTTACAAAAATGATGATTTTTATAGGTTTTGAGATCCAATGATGGAGATAAGTTGACACTAACATATCTGATACCTGCACTGCATGTTAGGAGAATTATGATCGAATGTTGTCTCTTGCATCTTGTAAGGGCTTACGCTGAAGCATAGCATTCAGATGTTATTTATGCTTCAATTGAGTTAAAAATCAAATTAGAATTACCCCAGAACATTTGGTTTTGATTGTTTGTCTATGAAATTCTTTAATGTATTTGAGACATTGTATATTTCTTAGTTGTAGATGCATTTGCATAGAAGAGGGGGAAAAGTTGGTTTTGTGGGGAAGTTTCCAAGTGGAATCATTTTAATTGATTATGTTAAGAACCATTTTGAATGACATGGTCATTTTTCCATAGAAGAAAAAAAAAAGACCCATACATGTTCCACAGTTCAGTTTGTAGCATTTTTCCATAATGGATTACTGTGTTTGTAGTGGGCTTGTTTACCTCCAATAAAGGTCACTAGCAATGAGCCTAGGAGGAGACCATAATCATATTGACCTGGATTGAAAGTTGTCATCTTTTATAGTTAAAATTACAAATCTTTGCTGCCATGTACTAAACTTCAAAGATGGCTAAGAAATGTCTGTTTTGTTTGTAATTTTAAACTCTTAGGTTCTTGTACTTTTGATCTTTTGAGGTGTTGACATGTTCCTTAGGGTTCCCATGTGATCGTCATGGATTGTTGACTTTTTTTTTTTTTTTTCACTTCCAATTGTCGACTTTTGTTCTATGTGGGTATTGTACAGTATGTATTATATCATTTTTGTGGGATACTTTAGATAAATTGACTAATGATATCTCACCTTTTCTAGCTCTGATAGTGAATCTCAAGAGGGTGAGGATGTTGTGACAGAGAATGATTTAGAACACCTACTGCATCTTCTTGAAGGGAAAGATGGACAAATGGAATGGCAATTTCTGATGGAAAGGTCTACTTCAAACATGTCATACCAAGCTTGGCGCCATGAGCCTCAGGTTGACTTTTATCCTGCCTTTCACTAGCTAAAACTAATTTCTATAACTTTTTGCAACCAATGTCTTATCTATGTCCTGCAAATCTTAAAGAATGTTTTCTTGTTGGACAAGTACGTTGATGATGGATGATGCTTATTTTGACATGTTTCATGGTCTATGCTGTTCTTGTAGCCAATTCTTTAATCATACTACTCCATTATTACATGTGCTGCAATTCCTTGCTATAGGGATCTAAGCATTTTTGGGACAGGAACAACACACGTTTCCCATAAGTTTTCTTGGTATTCTGAGTCTATTTTAGCCATCTGTCATGTGTTCACATTCTGGGTTTTTCAGATTAAAGAATCGCCTGATGTTGGCAGCAGTGCCCAGAATACCATGCCTTTTCTGAATTTGCTGATGTAGCATGTGATTTTGAATGTATTTATTTTACCTTGTTGGTGTACTTATTTTCATGTAATAATGCTGAGACTAACATGCAATCACATTTGGTGGTGATGCTGTTTATCAGACAGGTCCCACTATATACCGTAGTAGAACTGTCTTCGAGGATGCTACACCAGAACTAGTTAGAGATTTTTTCTGGGATGACGAGTTTCGTTTGAAATGGGATCCAATGCTTGCATACTTCAAAATATTGGAGGAATTCCCTCATACAGGAGCAATGATTGTACATTGGATAAAAAAGGTTAGTGGAATGAATTGTTATTAGGATCATGGTTTCTTCATACTGCATTTTTCTTTCTGTAACATGTATCTTTAAATGACAAAAAGTTTGCTCCTCCAATTTGCAGTTCCCATTTTTCTGCAGTGATCGAGAATATATCATTGGGCGTAGAATATGGGAAGCTGGGAAGACGTATTATTGTGTGACAAAGGTATGCTGCTTCTTTTCAGGTTATAGACCCTCTGGAATCAATCTTTTTTTGGCTGGAATTTTTAATTGTGTAAATATGGTATATAGGAGACTGCATAATTTCAACACAAAATGCAATTTTCTTTGCCCCAATAAATTTAGTCAATCTTCTATTTCATGGTGCACTATGCTTTCAGTTTTTACACTTAACTTTTAAATATCGTATCTTACTTCTATCGATTCAAGAGTTGTTTGTTCATTTATCAATAACACATTATATTGAATGTATAGAACTAACAGTCAACGCTACACAACCTTGCAGGGGTTGCCATATCCAGGCCTCCACAAGCGTGATAAGCCAAGGCGAGTAGAACATTATTTTTCAAGTTGGGTTATCAGGGCTGGTAAGTGGTGCTGAGCAGCAAGTTGCCAATTTTTTTTTTTCACACATTTTTGTGGTAATTTTTAATTGACTGCGTAATGGTGCATATTTTTTGGCCTATTTGCTTAATGAGTGCAGTGGAATCTCGCAAAGGTGATGGACAGATGTCTGCATGTGAGGTTACCCTCTTTCATTATGAGGACATGGGGATCCCAAAAGATGTGGCTAAGCTAGGAGTGCGCCACGGTATGTGGGGAACTGTCAAGAAGCTTCATTCTGGCATGAGGGCATACCAGAATGCTAGGAAAACGGAGGCTTCATTATCTAGAAGTGCACTTATGGCAAGAATTACCACAAAAATTTCTTTTGATGAAAGCATGGATTCTTCTGAAGCGGCCACCGGAGAAGAAGATAAACATCAAGCGGTAGACCTCAGAAGACACAAGGATCATGGCATTGATTGGAAATGGGTAGTTATAGGTGGAACAGTAGCTCTTGTTTGTGGACTTAATTCTGGTGCAATTGGGAGGGCCTTGTTAATTGGAGCAGGGCAAAGAATTGCACGGAGATGAGAGTTTAGCATTTAAGGCCATGTATCCATATCTGACCTTGAAGAATTTATATGTACGCTGTTACCATTTAATCAACTTGCATTTGACATTGTCAAGATCACTGATAAATTTTCTATAATTGGTGTGATTGAATTACATCTCTCTCCTGTCTCATGCCTGCCCCAGGAGTTTCTAATACATTTAGGATCGTCAATTCGTCATTAACCCTTACACTGCAACGGATGTATAGAACATGTTGTGTTAAATTATGGAAGTCAACGAAGAATCAAGTCCTGAAGGTATTTACTGGCAACTAAGAGCTTATTGTCACAAATTTCACATTGAAAAGTTGTAAGTTGTAGAGGATTTTCTGATCTTATAAACGTGGGTGCTGTATACTCTATTAGGTTAGCTTTTTAGGAGAGGATAGTGGTCTTGTGACAAATGGTATTAGAGTCGACTACACACACCATTAGATTAACCTTTACACACACCATTAGATTAACCTTTTGGGAAGAAGGTAATAGGCCCGTGACATTAGAATCGAATACACACCCTATTAGATTAACCTTTTGGAAAGAAGGTAATAGGACCATGACATTATTGTCTTACTGAGTGGGGACGTTTATGGTTTCGCCTAATACGACATTGGAGACTAGTGGCTAACCTGCAAGTTGGTCTGCCTGCTAAGTCTTTAGCATTTCAACCCAAAAGTTAAAATTTTCTGTCGGCACTGTGCTTTTGTAAGAATTGCTTTTTTATTTGCTCTACAATGCAATTTCTCAAAATGATGAAACAAATAATTATGTTTATGATTATATATGTCATCCACGACAACTTAATGATCATCAAAAAGCCTCTCTGAAACCAAATAAAGCCAATTTTGTTGTATTACGATTGAAAAATCTATCTTTCTCCACACTTGTCTACTTGTGTACGTTCTTCAAAATCCATTAAATGCTATGATTAAGATCAACCAACAACTCAATGACCAGTGACCACACATACCCTCCACCACTTGGTTCAAGTGGTTAAAGGAGGTAATCTATAATCTTAAGGTCATGGATTTAAGTTCTAGGAATGTTATTTAAATGTTGAGTTATCCGTCTAGAACTGACTAGTTTCAGTCACGGGATCGGCTCCGTTTAAAAGTTGAGAGTTTAGATTCCCCTCCTCCCTCCACTTTTCTGACAAAAAAAAAATGACCACACGTTGTTTCTGGAATCGGAACTTGGAATTGTTGTCTTATTCTAACTAAATATGACACGAGTAGATAAACCTAAATAACCACTCGTTCGAAAAAAACTTGAATAACCACCATAAATAAAACTAGAAAATTTACAACTGTTCAATTAATACAACATTTGTCCACAAATCAATTGAAAATTATAAAGAAATTGGCAACAAAATACATGGTTATTGTAGAAAGCTTGAAAAGGACCATCTCATTTTCCAAGGATGTAATAAAATGGTCAGTTGTGCAAAATAGTCCACATCAAAAATATGGTAGTTGATACAGAACTAAAAATCCTAACCCCAGCTATTTATGATGAAATGAATTTAGATCATATCATCCAACTTGCCAAGTGGTTCAACCTCACATGCCTATTCAAATTAACTATAGATGTTCATCCTATTATACTTTACCAAACTCTTTCTTTTATTATTATTATTATTTGAAATTCTTTTTAATGTCTCAATATAAGCAAATCATTACTACTACAATGGCCAAAGAGCTCTCAACGCCATATAAAAAATTTAAATTCGAGTCATTTTATATTTTTTTTTTACATTTGATGTCTTTAGTATCTGATAGTTTTAAGAATTATAATACACAAAATGGATAAAACTCTCTCACCATTTGTTTTCTCCATGCATAAAATTTAAATTCAAAACCTTACTTAAGAAAATCCAAACTTCTTACCATTTGAACCAACAGATAATATTTTTTATCCTGTTTTAATGGTGTTGAGTTGCACTTTGTAAATAAAATACGAATTTTATTTATTTATTTATTACAACACATGCTAAAATAAAATACCATTTGTCAATGCCACAATTCCACAAAAGAAGAAGCAGGAACTGTGCAATATTATAAACCAATAGTGAAGCATAATCTCTTTCTTACTTTGCACTAAGAGTGAAGCTAAACATACCACCCACCACTTGGTTCAAGTGGTAAGGGTGGTGCCCATGACCCTTGAAGGTCATGGGTTCAAGTCCTAGGGACAACGTTTCTAGGCATTTAATCGTTGAGCTACCCGCCTTGGGCTGGCTAGTTCCAGCCACGGGGTC
>CATIWK010226874.1:0-11881 GCA_949634005.1 Mallotus japonicus
GTTGTGATTGGATATAGAATGAGTTATGTGAGGGATGTGAGTGGTTAAGATGGAATTTGTCCCTCAGTTATTTTGAGAAGATATCTGTTGGGCCCCTCGATGAGTTAGACTGAAGAGAAATGCATGGCCATGCTAGAATGATAGAGTGTTATCAGTATCAGTCTACTTGGGATCGAGAAACAACATGATTGAACAATATAAGGATGACATAATCCATGCCTTATGTTCAATTAGGATATCATGTGAGAAAAGGACTATAATACAAGCTGTGTATTAGGTTACGTCGGATTATCGGCCTTCATACAACTTGGGTAGTCATAATGTCTTGCTAGAGACCAATTATGACTTGTAGGCTAAAATGGGAATTTTTTGGTCCACTACCAACGTTGTGTGAACCTACAGGGTTGCACACTTAGAACAAGCCCAAAGCAGACTTGGGTTAATAAGCCTATTAATTATCTCTATGGAAGGTTAAATAAATAAGTAAATAAATAAATATATATATATATATATTTATATTACAATTTATTTTATTTATTTATTTCTTAATTTATTTTAGGTAAGAGTTGTCTAAAATAAATAGGAAAGGATTCTAATTTGGAATTAGAATCAAAGTAGAGAAGGAAGTCCATTCATACCAAAATTGTTTTGGTAAGTGAAACCCTAAATTGGATGTGTATATATATACATCTCATTCTCTAGGGTTTAGATACAGTCCTTTTCTCCTCCTACTTCCTCACTTCTTTGAGAAACACGTAGAGAGAAAATTATTGTGAGACAACAAAGGTTCTAGCAGACCAATCTTGCTTTGGATCACCTTGTTCGTGTGGATACCATAGAGGGCGTTATCTTTTGGTGACATCTCAATCCGACTAAAGAACACACAAAGCTCGAGGTAGGGTGTCACCGGTGTGAACCCCCTCTCTTCCTTCCAATGTTCTTGCCTAGAAATCGTCTTGGTGAGTATTTGGAAACCCTCTCAATCAATCTAGTATGAATTACATGGATCAGGGTTATGGGCTTTTTATGGTTAAATTTTTGTTTTCTGCTGCGTTACGGATCACGAAACCCAACAAACACCACAGGCTAAGATAAAGGAGTTGAAGAAAGGGATGGTTGATTTAAAGGAGGCTCATCACATGAAGTGAGAAGATCAAATTCAACAATTACCTAGAGTCTATGATGGCGTAAAGGTCTTAATGACCAAGGCATTGCAAGCTCTATACTTGAACTTTGATATTTCCTTTATAGAGCAGGTGCGATCTGTTATAGATCTGGACATTATTGTTGGTCACCTTAGTGTGTTTGTTTCCCCACTATAAAAAAGAGAAGCTCCTCCTTGTGCGACTGGTGATGGGATCGTTGATGTGTTAGCTTACTTTTTCTATGAGGGAAGCCATAAAAGATTTCCAGGTGGCTTTGAATGTGAAGCATGGTTCAATAGGATCGGTCTTCATCCGTTCGGGGGCTATGTGTGCTAGTTATGATCGCACTTGTGTGCTTCTCGATGATCAAAATATGGGGGACCAGGTTAAGGATTATGATAGCTTGGTTGCGTGCTTTTGGTCCGCCTCTTTGTTTGTTCGTTTTATCTTTGTTGGTTTGCCTCTTACCTGTGAGACCATTCTTTGGGTGAACCACTCTGTAAACTGATAAGGCATATTTTTCACTATTCATGGCGTCACCTGCGGCACGCATTTTGAATCATTTGATGCATATGAGGTTATTCTTGATGCCTGTGTCTAATGTTCCCACCTAATGGGAGATCGAGTTGGATCGGTCAACCGGGTGAAGATAAGGTCAGTCTTCTGCTCTAAATTTCTATATGGTCTTTCGATTTTATGATCGATCGATCTGCTGGTTCTTATGGTCTGTACTGTTATCATATATTTTTGTTACATTGATCATCTTATTTTCTACAGTTGGTGCATTTAGTTTCTTTAAATCTTTAAGGGCAGAGAAGAGGGCGACCAATGCTATGTAGCAGTTATTTCCTGGTAAAGATGTAGCGCACAAATGGAGGCGACTAATGCTAGAGGCGATAAGTGTTGCACTTGGTGCCAGGGCTTTGAATGAGCTGCTTAACACTGCTCAGAGTAAGGTCAGTTAGTTGGAGAAAGAGATTGCTGATCTAAAAGAGCCCATTAATTTATTGTCTTTTGGTGTCTCACTTTTCTCTTTTCCACTTGAATGGAGCTGTGAGCTCATGGTTCTCAGGGGAACGAATTTGCGGTCGGACCAAGTGGCAGTTACCCAATCAAGATTACAGGGACATATCTTGCTGGGGTGCCATGCTTGGCCTATGTTGATCATTCGTTGTCGACCGATACTATGCTGACCCACATGCATGCCATCTAAGGGATCTATTTAGGCCAGATCTGTCCA
Source organism: Mallotus japonicus (assembly GCA_949634005.1). Classification (NCBI taxonomy): domain Eukaryota; kingdom Viridiplantae; phylum Streptophyta; class Magnoliopsida; order Malpighiales; family Euphorbiaceae; genus Mallotus; species Mallotus japonicus. The sequence goes on from CATIWK010226874.1 coordinate 2,386, forward strand.
GATCCCTAGAGACCACCCCGTTGGTCCCTAAGGGTGTTCAATCTGCCATTGAAACATGTTTTTGGGGATCAAGTGTGTCTTTGTCACTCCTGGTGACTCATGCACTTGTATTAATTTTTAATTTAATATTTGGAAACCAAGTGCATATTCGTCTCTCATTGGGACTCATACACTTGTATAATTTTCAATTTAATATTTAGAGATCAAGTGCATCTTCGCCTCTCATTGGGACTCATAATAAATTTACAAACCAAGTGTGTTTTAGTCTCTCATTGGGACTCGTACACTTGTTAATAGTTACAAACCAAGTGTGTCTTAGTCTGTCATTGGGACTCGTACACTTGTTAATATTTATAAACCAAGTGTGTCTTAGTCTCTCATTGGGACTCGTATACTTATTAATATTTATAAACCAAGTGTGTCTTAGTCTCTCATTGGGGCTCGTACACTTGTTAATTTTTAAATTTAATATTTGGAGACCAAGTGCGTCTTCGTCTCTTATTGGGACTCATACACTTGTATAATTTTCAAATTTAACATTTGGAGACCACGTGCGTCTTCATCTCTCATTGGGACTGATGCACTTGTATAATTTTCAAATTTAATATTTGGAGACCAAGTGCGTCTTCGTCTCTCATTGGGACTTATACACTTATATAATTTTCAAATTTAACATTTAGAGACCAAGTGTTCGTCTCTCATTGGAACTGATGCACCTGTATAATTTTCAAATTTAATATTTGGAGACCAAGTGCGTCTTCGTCTCTCATTGGGACTTATACACTTGTATAATTTTAAAATTTATTTTCTAGAGACTAAGTGCGTCTTCATTGCTTATTGTGACTTATACACTTATATAAATTTTGGAATTTATTCCTAGAGACCAAGTGTGTCTTCATCGCTTATTGAGACTCATACACTTGTATAAATTTTTGAATTTGCTTCAAGGAGATCAAGTGGGTCTTTATCGTCCGTGTGACCATCCTCTCTTATTTTTGAGATCTAATTGGTTATTTTTTTGTGACTTGCATATTTATGGCAAACAGTTATCTTTGCCATCGTGTTGCTTTGCATTCAATTATTTTACTACTGGGAGATCGAGCATTACCCTTGCCATCCTTGTAGCACTAATACATGTTTTTTTGAGATCAATCATCTTTTTCTGACGTTGTTGATTGCGTGGGGATCAACCATCTCTTTCTAAGTGGCGTGTATCTTGGCTTCCTGATTGTGTAGGGATCAACCATCTCTTTCTAAATGGCATGTACTTTGCCTTCATGATTGTGTAGGGACCAAGTGCCATCTTTGTTACTCTCATGATTTCACATGTATGTTCTTTGGAGACTAGTTGCTTACGATGTATATAGCTTTAGCTTTGATTTCTCAATTATTTTGAAAATGAGTGTTGTCCTAGATGTTCTTGTAATATTAACATTCAAATTTGGAGACCAGTTGTTTTTACCATTTGAGGCTCTAGTATTGGGGTATGGTTCCAATACTCACATGTCCTCATTAGTCATAAATAAGGTATTCATGTGTCATTGGAGACATAGATTCAACTTAACTAAACTACTTTTTAATCATTCTACTTGCTTGCCTAGTCATTTTTCTATTTAGCAGTTCGGTCTCCTATATCTCAGCATGGTCATCATTCTTAAAAATTTATCATAAGTAGTTATTCCGTATGTAACAAATATTCTTGCAATAAAGAAAGAGAACAACACATTCATGTTTATGCCGACACATTTATGTTCATGCAAATCTTCACATAATTGAAGCCATTTTTAGGAGAAACTAGTAAATTGAGGTACAACACTTATCTCATTCTTTCTTTGGCTAGGCAAAAGTGATCAAGCATGTGGGTTCAAATGACAGTCTAGTAATTGAATTTCATACTTTACCTTAGCCAAATTCTCAATCTCCATAGCTAGACCTTCAATCTCCATAGGGTTTCTCTAATCGTTGGTCTTTCCGTTCGTCTCTACCTGGGTGTTGGTCTACCGATGCTTCTTTAGAGTCTCTCCGTCTGCAATCTGTATTTCCACTAAGCTAATATGGCGACTGGCTCTCATTATTAACTCAGTGAAACTCTTAGGTGGGACCAGATTGAGATCATTATAAAGGAGCTTGGAGGTGGTCCCAAATGTGAAGGCTTTAACGGTGACCGTGTGATTTAGGTCTTCAATCTTCACAGCCTCTCGATTAAGACGTTCTACATAGTCTCAAAGTCTCTAGTGATTGGAGTGCTGGTGATGAAATGTGCAATCTTAGTACCATTCTTAGGTAACCCCTGGCGATAAATCGTTGGACATAGTCTAGGTGGGTTCAATCCTGTAAGGCCTTCTTTACTTTTTCTCCCCCATTTATGTAAATATAATGGCTTGTCCTCCAAGTCTTTCCTTAGAGATTAATCCTCGGGTGTGTTGTTCAATAGATTAGCGCTATCACCTTTTCTATTGTTCATTGCATCATCCATAGTATGCCTTCTGAATCATCAATACTGCTGAGGGCTTTCTCGATGACAGTGTCTGGTGTTCCAGCCTAATGGGAGATCAGATTATCATGGTCTCAATCTTGGATTTACTTTCAGTCTTTTGGTCACAGTACTGACCGATCATTATGGTTTGCTGGTCATTGTGGTCTTCAATACTATCAGTATGTACTAGTCGAATTTTCTTCCAGCTTCCTATTCTTGCATTGCCTTTCCTGATGTCTGCTTTGATGTGTACCAGGTCTCCAAGATAGAGGGATCTAGGCTTCACACCTTTGTTGAAGGATCTTACTGCTCTTTATTTGTGGGTTTCCATCTTGATTCTTGCTTCTTCTCTAATTTCGGCGACCAAATCAATGTTAGCTCTCAATTCTTCTTCACTAGCCCCCTCTTTATAGTTAATGGTTCGGTAGCCGGGGAAACCAATTTCAACTGGGATTACAGCCTCTATATCGTATGCTAGCTTGAAAGGTGTCTCTCCGGTAGCCATTTTTGGTGTTTTCCTATAGGACCACAAGACGTATGGCAACTCTTTCATCCATCTTTCTTTTGCATGGTTTAGTTGCCTCTTGAGTCTCTGAACAATAGTCCAGTTGGTCATTCCGGTCACTCATACTGGTCAGCGGGTGAGCGACAGAGTTAAACCTGAGTTCTATATGGAGTTCTCTACAAAATTCTCCGAATGGTTAACAGTCAAACTATTGTCCATTGTCAGTTATGAGTGTTCTAGGGATGCCGAATCTGCAGATCACATCTTTTTTAAAAAACTTTGTAACTCTAGTTTGGGTGATTGTGGTGACCGGCTCTGCCTCTACCCACTTAGTGCAGTGGTCTACTACAACAATTAAGAACTTTGCTTGTCCAATAGCTGGAGAAAAAGGCTACAATGTCCATTCCCCATTGTGCGAATGTCCATGCTACTCCAATTGATCGTGATGGAAGTGGGGGCGACGATTGTAACTTCTATGAGACTGGAATTTTTGGTGCGTATGGATAATCTCTCTTGCTTATTTCATTATCGAGGGCCAGTAGTACCCTTGTAGTAGAGCTTTGGAGACCACTGTGGTCACGGTCTCATATGCCCCTCCTATGCCTTCATGGATTTCTCTTATCACATGGTCTCTGTCTTCCTGCATCAGTCATCACAGCCAGGGTGGGTCGCCGATCTCTTGATTAGTATGCCGTCAATGTAGGGGTAGTCTTGTGCCATCCTGACCACTCTCTCAGATTCGTCCTCATCATCTTTTAGGTTGACCTCTTCTAACCATTTTACGGTGGGGTCTATCCATCCTGTACTGCTTATAGGGAGTAATCTTCTTATGTCATGCTTGGTTGGACTAGTGTGGTCGCTTGGACATATCTGGGTGAGTTGGTCTCCTCCAAGGCTATCTTGGATAGGGCGTCTGCTTTATGGTTGTCTGCTCTAGCCCTAGGAGGTCCCGGCTTCTTCCATCTTGGTCATCGAAAGTTTCACCCTCTTAAAGTATTTTATCATCTCTTGGTCGTTCGCTTCAAAGTGTCCGGAGATCTGGTTCATAATTAGCTGCGATTCGCTGTAGATGACCATCTTTTTAGTAGTTTGGTCCCGTGCGACCATCGATCCGGCGACTAGAGCCTCATACTCAGCGGCGTTGTTAGATGCTTTGAAGAGGATTTTCACTGTTGCCTCTATTTGTATACTGTTTTGACCTTTAATGAAGATGCCTGCTCCTACTCCTTTTACCCCAGATGTTCCGTCTAGATACATTCTCCAAGGGTGAACCATCTGATTGGTCCCTGCCTCGGTCTCTTCTCCACATTCAGCTATGAAGTCTGTAAGGATATGTGCCTTCGTGGCTTTCCTCAGCTCATACATGATCTCAAATCCTTCTAATTCTGCTGACCACTCAACCAAGCTTCCTGACATTTTAGCCTTTTGGAGGACCTTTCTCAATGGTTGGTCAGTTCAAAATATCAACTAGTGAGCTTCAAAGTACTATCTCAGCTCTTTTTTTTTATGCGAACAAGGTGAATGCCGATTTCTCTATTCCGGGGTATCTGGTCTCTGCCCCTCAAAGGACCTTGCTGATGTAGTAGACCAGGTATCACTCAGTCTCCTTTTCTCTAACCAGCATAGAGGCGACGGTCTCCTTAGTGGCCGAGAGGTACAGATGCAAGTTTTCTCTGGCTCTCGGTCTGCTAAAAAGGGGAGGACTGTTGAGGAATTACTTCTCGTTTTCAAATGCTTCTTGACAGCTTTCGGTCCACTAGAAGTTTTCTAATTGTTTCACGCTTTTGTGAAATGACAGAAACATTCTTGGGTTGAGCTTCATATCGAACCAATCTAGGGCTTGAAAGGCATGGGTTAGGTTGCTGCCATAGTCTACATCTTTTGCACTCTTCGTGATCATGTCATCTACACAGACCTCCCTGGTCTTCCTGATTTGCTCTTTGAACATCATGTTGACCAGTCGTTGATAGGTGGCATAGACATTTTAAAACCAAAGGGCATAGTTGTGTAGCAGTAGGTTCCTCGGTCTGTGATGACAATGCCATTCTCCTTTTCAAACTCGTTCATTTTTATTTGATGGCAACTCGCATAAGTGTTCATGAAACTGTAGACTTGGTAACCTGCAGTGGAGTCAATAAGCTGATTTAATGTTAGGGAGTGGTAACTATCTTTGGGGCATACTTCAAGTCGGTAAAGTTAGAGACCATGACCATGATGACGTCGGAGACCATGACGATGTTGGAGACTCTGATGACATTAGAGACCGTGATGCTCCTTGGAGACTGTAACGACATTGGAGACGGTGACAACATTAGAGACCGTGACAATGTTAGAGACTATGATAATATTGGAGACCATAATGACTATGACGATGTTGAAGATCATGACGACATTGGAGACCATAATTTTATTGGAGACCATGATGATGTCGGAGACCATGATGACGTTGGAGACCCACTCTGGAGCATGTTTCTGCATTTTCTAGATGACCGACTTAATGTGACTATGGACATTAGGTTTATAAATGATGATGGCTAGTGGGACCATTTTGATCTTCTCTGGCAACCATGCAAATGTCCCCTGGAAATTAATGAGCGTGGTTTCAATGCCCCGTTTAGTCTTATCTGAGAGCTCCGTCCCCATCTTGAGTCATCTTCCATTCCCTAATGAGGGGTATCTAACTTCCTCCACAGGTTGTGCCCTTTCTTCTTTTAGTCGTTCTGACCTGGTGGGTTCTACGGTGGGTGTGTGTATGTTTCCTCTGCATGCTGCCATATAATCTTCATGAGTGCCTCTCTGGTCTTCTCTGATGACCAGCTCTCCCTGTAGGGTGGAGATCTTCAAGGTAAGGTACAACCGTAAATGTGATGGTGAAATCTTGGTAATATTCGTCAGTTCCTAATTCAGTGATCATCGTTGCTGATCCTCCCACCTCTACTGGTGATTCGTCGAGACTCAATAGTGGCATTGAGACCAGCTTCGGGTTAGTCGTAGATCCTCCCAGTGCTCTGAACTTATCCAACATCATGAGGTTGACCCAGTTTCCATTATCAATCAGTATTCTCCTCAGAAGTATGTTACCAATTCTCCCTTCGACCACCGGGGCATTCTCCTTCGGATGTGACATCCAGTCTCTGTCTACCCAAAAAGGTGATTAGCTTGTAGTTGTTGCTTCCTTCGAAGGAGGTTGCTACGTAGACCGATCGGCAGTGCCTCTCTTTCATCATCAGCCGGTCTACAGAGGGTTCTCCACTGATGATTATGTTGATCATGACTGCAGGGGCTCCTCTAGGGGTTGGGTCACCCTTCCAGCCTTCCACTCACTGTTGATTATTTTCCTATATTTCAGGCGGTCTCCGATCAACAAATCTCTCTCTCCATATTTCTTCATCCATATCAAGACCTGCGATCATGACGAATTGAGAGGTGTGAAGTTATGGAACCTTGCTTACTGTGGTGGTGGGTCGCGAAGATTAAATCATCGATCTCTCGGTCGTCTATACTGGTCTGGGTCTCTTCTGATGTGTTAGATTGGTAACCTCCATGGGTGTCCTTTGAGTGGGTCTCCGGGTCTACATGATTTTGTCTTTGTTTGGGCTTTGGTTCCCTTATCTTCGGGGTTTCTCCATTTGCAATTTGGCCCTCCTTTAGGTGTATATGGTGGTGTGCTCTCACCATCAACTCAGTGAAGCTGTCGGGGAGTGAAAGATTGACGTAATTGTAGGGTAGTCTACAGGTTATACTCGAAGTGAAGGCTTTTATGGCCAGGGTGTGGTCAAGGTTCTCGATCTGCACCGCCTCTCGGCTGAATCTTTCAACATAGTCCCACAGGGGCTCAGCATCATGTTAGTATAGCTTTTGCAGATCAGGTGGTCAGCAAGGGAGGCGTCTCGCAGATCGAAATAGGTCTCGGTGGTCTTAAGGGTTATATTTTTCACTGATTTCCTTGACTATTTTTTTAGATCGATGTCATCAATATATTTGCATACCCTGGAGTGTTTTGAGGATAAGCTAACCTCTCCATCTTTGGCCTTACCATTTGTGTTCCTTTTTGTTTCGTCTCCGGTCATCGTCTTCCCTTCCAAATAAATTTCTTTTGCTTCTTGGGGTGGTTTTCCTGGTGCCAAGGTTAGCTTGGGGGTTTCTTTGATCTTTCTTTGGTAGATATGCTCTTTCCATCTTCTTCTGACGCTTTTCTTTTATTCAGATTCTCTTCCTTAGCTTTCTTTTGACTTTCACGAATGTTTTCCATTATGGATTGGAGCTTTTGTAAAGAGGATGGAGTGGATATGTTGCCAATGGGTTGTGGTGGTGTGATTTGAGAATTTTGGGTGGTTGTTTTGTTGAGAATGTTGATGAGGTTGGAAGGGGTTGCTTGTTTTGGTATTTTTCATTGTTGAGGTAGTGGATATAAGTGTTGTGGTGCTTAGATCTCTGCCTTCTTCATTCTCTACACCTCCTGCCATTCCACGCTCACCGCACCACTGATGACAAGCTGCTGAAAGACTGCCAATCGAGCTTGGTCCTACAAGGCAAGAGAGGAAGAGTTAGGTGGTCGCCGGCGGGGCCACTCTGACGCTCAAGCCAGTGGGAGTTCGACTTTGTAGAGAATGGAGTTACATAATATGTGGTAGTAGAGTATTCCAGATCCTTTTACCTTTCCCTACCTATTCCTTTTTATATGGTAGCTTAGCTTGCTCACTAAGTTCTATTTTGGAGATCGTTCCTCGGGTGGAATGCCTGATAGGTCTGCACCAGCAGCTTTTATCATTGGCATGGTGTCAGTTAAAGCACGCCTTCTGGATTGTTTACTGGAGGTGAGGTCATTCTCGAGGATCGTGTCTGGCATTCTCGCTTGATGGGAGGTCGGGTTGTTTCGGTAGACCGGGTCGGGCGTAATTCGGTTTTATTCATGGATTTATCATTGGCCGCTTGGTCGCTCGGTCAGTCATTCGCTTCGGTCTACTGGTTATCCTAGATCTCTCTGTTATCACATATCTTCTTAGTTACCAAATTATTTTAGGTTTTGAGGGTAGTTTTTATATTATATTTTGCTCCATACACAAAAACATTACCATTTAAGTCCAATATTTGAAAATAACATAAAAATAAGTTTGTATTTTCTAAATTCATGTAAAGTTAATGAAAAAGGTAAAAACTAACTTGAGGGATAATTAAATTCTTCCCAGAATAATTTCAAAATATAATTCAATTAGAGAACAAAATAGCTATTAATATTTCCTTTTTTAATTATTTATATAATAAACTATAAATTAATAAAATACTTATATAGTATATTATATTTCATAATTTATAAATTTATTTTTTATTTTTTGAAATATTATTCTATTTTTTTACATATAATAAACTATATATTAATAATAAAATATTTATATATTATATTATATTTAAATAATTTATAACTATAATTTAGGGGGTGTTAAAGAGAAGTTAACATTAAGTTTTCATTTTTTATTTTTCCATTAATTTCTATATTAATATAAAAAATATGGACTTATGTCACGACCCAAATCAGGGAGTCATGACCGGCACTAGGGAATGGGAATTCTCAAAAATCTGGAACCCGTAGCAAGCCTTAAAATAAAACTCATACAAATGTAACACAAAAATACGTCAGAATTAAAAATTTTTTTAAATCAATATCGATATCCTTCAGTAACAAAATCAGAATAAATAATCTTTCATAAATAAATTCATCATAACAAAGCTTTTAATAAATAATCCGTAGCATAACATAATAAAATATTATTTTACAAATACTCAAAAATCAAATCACTATCAGAGTCAACATCTCAAGAAACCACAAATACGTACTGCTACTGCAGCGTCTACAAAATACTAGAAGGTAATAGTTCAATATTTACACAATTCGGCCGGGGAGGAAAGAGTCCGGCGAAGAATACTAATAGGAAGGTCTTAAATAGAGGATCCTGAAAAAATATTTAAGGTGGGTCAGACCTCACTGAGTGAATTATTATTATATATATACACACATCCTAAACACAGACATTCAAGCATCAATCATATAATCATATATAATATTTATTTAATTTATACATGCAATTCACACAGATGGTCAAAATAACAATTCATGATAACAAATAAATGCCGAAAAAGTTTTGGGTGGAGGATCGAAGCGGAACCCTAACATTTTCGAAATCTTAATCACAGTATATCATTAGCCAACAGGCTTTCCATAATTCCACAAATATTTCTTTTATCCAACTTTTTGGCAGTGGACTGGCCCCAAGTACACTAGGTCAACCGAGGATCCACAGTCTCTACTACCGGTGCTAACTTGCCCCAAGTACACTAGGTCAACCGAGGATCCGCAGTCTCTACTACCGGTCCTAACTGGCCCCGAGTACACTAGGTCAACCGAGGATCCGCAGTTGCACTCTCATTAACCACAATCCACAACACTCATAAATCCATATCTCAAATCAATCAATACTTATCAAATCCTAGTATCTAGCCTACTGTTGCGCAACAGT
>CATIWK010226875.1:0-15497 GCA_949634005.1 Mallotus japonicus
TATATATATATATATATTATTAACCAAAATCACAAAATATACATAATATCATTTAAACTATCAAAAATTATTTTCAACAATTAAAATCCAATTTCAACAATAAATCAATATTAAAATTTACTATTTAACTATAATTTAACAAGAAATCGAATTTAAATAATATATATATATATATAATTTTTCCCAAAATTCAATAATTAACAATAATTTCTAAAAATTAAACTAATTTAGGAAAATACTTAACAATAAAATTAGCTCTCAATTTAGCTAATTAACAACAATTTAAAATCAATATAATCAATATTTCAAAAATCAAATTTCCCAAAATTTTTTTTAACCTAAATAATTAAAATAAAAATCTCAGAAAATTAACTAAAATTATTTTATACACTCTAATACTTAAAAATCACCATTAAACATATTATTAATCATAAATCAAAAATCTCTACACTCAAAGTTAACAATAAATAATCTGAAAAATAAAATAAATACCATAAAAATAAATCACATATATAATCACAAATAGATCAAGCTTAGAATCATTAATCTAAGCTTAATTTAACTTAACCTAACCTAGATCTAACACAAACACAAAATGCACACTAAAACCTAAGATTTAAACACAAAGAATTGAAGAACAAGGAAGATGACTCACCCAAGCTATCAATGGACGTTTAAAGCTCAAGAAATGAGCTGTTATTCAAGCTTAATCTCGCCTGAAACACACCAGAAATCTGCTGGCCATGACTGAGGTGGACTTCCGGCAAGATCAAAGGAGAAAGGTTGCTGCGCGAGGAAGAGAAGAGAAGAGGCAATGTTGATGAGCTGAAGGCGGCCTGAGGTGGCCTGAGATCGCAGGTGGAGGCGGTCTGGTTTGCTGCTGCAGTTTGGAGGGTGACGGGAAGGAGCAAACCGAGGGAAGAAGAAGAAGAAGAAGAAGAAGAAGAAGAAGAAGAAGAAGAAGAAGAAGGAGAAGAAAAAGAGGAGGAGAAGGTGGCGGTTGGAGGTGAGCTGGTGGCCTGAAAATGGCAGCTTGTGGCCTGAAAATGGCAGCTTGTGGCTGCAAGTAGTGAGGCGAAATGGGGCAGCCAAGATGAAGAGAGAAGAAGCACAGTGATAGTGAAAAATCTGTCGGGAAAAGAATGAGACTTGCAAGAAAATGTTACCCACTCTCCCTTGTTGAAATAGATATGTTTTTGACTAACATAAAAATATAATAATAATAATAATACACACTTTAATTCTCCTCCACATAAAATGTTAATATACCCATATATATATATATATATATATATATTACACATACATGCTAACACACACACATGAGTATATACATATATATATCTATATATAACACAAATACATGGATCTTTAAAATGCAAAAAGATAAAACGTACATAAAATACACTAACTAATTTTAAAGTACTAAAATATTATTTAATATAATTTAATCAAAATAAATTTTCACTAAGTAAAATAATTAAATTAATTGTACATTATTAACACTGCAAATCCTTTAATTTAATTTAATAAATTTAAAAATAATGCAGGGTATTACATTTAATAAGGTATCTAATTATGCTGATCATTGGGTTTTATCTCATGTAGGCAGTTCAGGCAAGCCAGGCTCCATGTGGCTGCCTCCACTTGCTGGTGTTAATTAAATTTAATATTAATGCTTCTTATAATGTTTCCTTTGATATGGCAGGTCTTGCAGTGGTTGGAAGAAATCATCAGGGATCTATTGTTTGTGGAGTAGCTAGAGCCAAACATGTTAAGTCTCCTTTTATTATTGAGGTAGAAGCACTTATGCTTGGGATGGAGTTTGCAGCATCGTCTGCAATTAAAAGGTGTCTTTTTGAAATGGACGCTAAGATCCTATATCAAGCTGTTATTAATAAAAATTCTGTTGCCTGAGAGATTGAAGCTATTATTAAAACTATCTTTAGTAAACTCAATCTTTTTGATCTTATCTCTTTTAGTTGGATCAAAAGAGATAAAAATTGTGTAGCTGATTGGATATCTAAAACAGTTGTATCTCATAGGCTATCTCTTAATTGGTGGTGTAATGTACTTAATGAGCTTTTAGCTTTTTTTATAATATATTTTTATTATTTGGCAAAAAAAAAATCTTAAACATTATTTGTGTGAAAAAATATCTAGTCTGTAAATGATAAAGAAATAGTACTATAATTTTGATATGATAAAATTTGTCAATGATACATAATGGTTTAATAAATTTCATCAATAGATACTTAAAACATTATTAATTTAAATTAATAAATACTTATAAATGTTAATTTTTTTTATTATTGGCCATTTATAACTGACCATATTGATAATTTTTTTTAAAAAAATTGGGGAGAAAAAATAAGGATCAAATCCTTCACTTATATATACTTTAAAAAGAATTATGCTATTAAACTGCTCAATCTCCGGAGCCTTTAGAGACCAGATTACCAGTGTTTAATTGTATCTACTAAAATGGATTTTAAAAATTTGCTCTATGTTCCCAAATAAGGGATAATTACAAATTTAGTGTTCAAACTTTTCAGTTTTTGCTATTTTAGTGTCTAATCTTTTTTTTTTTTTTGCAATTAAGTGTCTGAACTTTTGAAAAGCATATCAATGTAGTGTCTCCGGCCGACTGGGTGCTGAGTCAGATCAAACTGGACCCGCTTTTTATCCCAGTTATTAGTCATGTCATGTGCCATGTGTATTGCATTATTTAAAGGACAAAAATACCTTTATTAAATATTATGAATTGATAAAAATAACCTCAATAGTAACTTCTGCCGCAGAGATGACAGACATGAAGGGTGACTAAATAAGGGTAATTTTTTCCTTTAAATAATGCAATATATGTGGCAAATGATATGGTTAATGACTGAGATAAAGTGAGTACTGTTTGATCTGACTGAGCACCCAGTCAGCATAAAATCAGCCGGAGACACTACATTGGTATGCTTTTCAAAAGTTCAGACACTTGATTGCAAAAAAAAAAAAAAAAAAAGATTAGACATTCAAATAGAAAAAACAGAAAAGTTTAGACACCCAAAATGTAATTATCCCCAAATAATGATAATAATATTAAATAATATAAGACAAAGAAATTAAATTTAATAATTACGGGAGAATCCTTTTGAGCTATAATTTTATATTTTATTTTTCTCAATATTAAAATAGTCACACATTTATCATTAGTCTATAAATTTGAAAATGTTAAAAATAAGAAAATTAAATGCACAAAATTATAAGTATATATAAGAAAAATACATCATAGTCAAACCAAACATTCACCCATTTTTGATACAAAATTTTCTTTATACAAATATTATAGTATTAAATCTGAGTTTTTTAGCTGAAAACGTAATAGTTAAATTAAAAAATTATAAACTGTAATATTGTGGGATGATAATTTCTTACTTTTTAATAAATGAGGAGAAATTTTTTTTTTTTATCTCCATAAATAGTTTAGGTGGAATCCATAACTTATTAATGTTATGAAATTGTTTTTACCATTTGTTCCTTACATTGAAAAAAATAAAGCTCTCTTATGAATGGTTCAACAAACTAACATATGCAATTTTCAAAAACAAAAAAAGAAAAAATTAAGATATGCATGGATTGATGAAATCATGAAAATGAATGAAGATTTAAAAATAAATAAACAAATAAATATCTGCCCAAGTTACCCCAACAATTGGGTTAGGAGAGTTTGGTCAATTAGTAAGTCAACCCAATCCACACATTAGCAAAAAAAAAAATAATAATAATAATAAATAAATAAATAAATAAATGGGGCTCTACCCACCAACATCATTTTGTGATGGACTTTGGGTCCATTTGCATCATTTTCACCACACACACAAAAATAATATTTTGGAAATTTAAAAAAATAAAAATCAAATCAAAGTTCAAACAAATTTAAATTTCAATTCTACCCTTTTAAATAATATTTTTTCTTTAAAAACATTATAAAAAATATTTCCTTTTTTTTTTTCTCTAATTCCTCAATCATCAAAACAAAGAGGAAGATTTTTTTTTTTGACCTTTCTTTTTTGGGTTTGAAAATAGAGATTAGATTAGATTAGAGAGTGAGAGGTGCTTTAGCTATTTTTGTAAAGCTAACATTTTTCTATTGTCTTTTTTTTTTTCTTTAATTTTTTTGTTTTGATCTCTTCAAAATCAATTCAATTAGGACAGATACATCAAAACCATTTTAGGGTTCTTGTTGTCCCTTCTGCATGATGCTTGTGGTTTAATTTCTTTGTTTGGTCCTTCGCTGTTTCTTGTTTAGCTTTTGTTTTCCTGGGTGTATGCCCTCCTCTGCATTTTTTAAAAAAATTTGCAGATCAAAGCCAAGCTCCCCTCCAACACAATCAAAGGCTCAGATTTTTAGGGTTTTCTCTTGCATTATCAGATCTCTCAGTTCATCAATGTAAGTTTTTGTTTCGTCTTTCATTACCCTTTTAATTCAAAATCCTTTCTTTTACAATTGCAGACTTGTAGTTTCAGAAGCTTTTCTTTTCTTTTTTCCTGGATTTCAATGCACAATATGAATTAGGGTTCTGTTGATCAACTATGGACAGGTCTTCGTTTTCAAGTGTTTTAATTTAAGGTTGGAGCTTTGATTTAGTGTTATTGGGATTAGTTAGGATATTAGGGCTTGTGTTAGGGCTAGGGTTTTTTTTTTAGTAACTATGATCAAACAGATACTGGGTAAGCTACCTCGAAAACCGTCAAAATCATCGAATAGTGACTTGAACAATGATGGTGGCGTCAATGTTTATCCATCTATCGACTCTTCCCATGGCCCCAATTCTGTAAGCAACTTAAAACCGTCATCTATTTCATCCAAGTCTTCAAATTTGGGTTCGGGTGCTTCACGGACAAATAATGGGAGTCTTGCCTCACAGAACAAGTCTAATCAAGGGAAAAAATCCGCTGCTGGTTCAGGCCAAGTAGGTCCTGTTTTGGCTTCCGGGACGTATGAAGCATTGCCTAGCTTCAGAGATGTTCCTAGTTCGGAGAAGCAGAATCTCTTTCTTAGGAAGTTGAATATGTGCTGTGCTGTTTTTGATTTTAGTGATCCTTCTAAAAATCTTAGGGAGAAGGATATTAAGAGGCAAACATTGCTTGAGCTTGTCGATTATATCTCTTCAGTGACATCAAAGTTCAACGAGGTGACTATGCAAGAGATCACAAAGATGGTGTCGATTAATTTGTTTAGAACTCTTCCATCTACGAACCATGATAACAAGATCCTAGAAATGTTTGACCCAGAAGAGGATGAGCCGACTATGGAGCCAGCATGGCCTCATCTTCAAATTGTGTATGAATTTCTTCTTAGATTTGTGGCTTCAACGGAGACTGATGCAAAGCTTGCAAAAAGATATATTGACCATTCATTTGTGTTGAGATTGCTGGATTTGTTTGACTCCGAGGATCAGAGGGAGAGGGAGTATTTGAAGACGATATTGCACCGTATATATGGAAAGTTTATGGTGCATCGCCCATTTATACGGAAAGCTATAAACAATATTTTTTACCGTTTCATATTTGAGACAGAGAGGCATAATGGAATTGCAGAACTGCTTGAGATTTTAGGCAGCATAATTAATGGGTTTGCTTTGCCATTGAAGGAAGAGCACAAGCTCTTCCTAGTACGTGCCTTGATTCCTCTTCACAAGCCCAAGTGTGTTTCTTTGTATCATCAGCAACTTTCGTATTGTATCACTCAGTTTGTGGAAAAAGATTTCAAGCTTGCTGATACTGTTATCCGAGGTCTGTTAAAGTACTGGCCCATAACAAATAGTTCCAAGGAGGTTATGTTCCTTGGTGAGTTGGAGGAAGTCTTAGAAGCCACTCAAGCAGCAGAGTTCCAGCGCTGCATGGTCCCCTTATTCCGTCAAATTGGTCGCTGTCTCAACAGTTCACATTTTCAGGTATTAATTTAGAGTGGTTGTATTTTATGTGTTACACTAACAATGTCATCCTCAGTGGCTCCTAATTAGCATTCATATATATTTATGTTATTGCAATCGGAATTTTTTCAAGTTAATTTCCATGTCTTGATGGTTTAAAATATATTAAAAAAATAATGATGATTAAGTTGGGGTGTGGGAAATAGATGAAACTTGTCTGTATAGCCAGTCTCAACTGGTTTGGGATTAAGTTTGAGTTTAAGTATATGGCTACTATATTATCATTAACAAGGGTGACTGGGAAGTTGAGTTTGATGTGGTAATTTGGATGCTAGCGACAACTTTATTTCTTGATAGTTATTTTTGTAACCTTGTACATAGATATGAAAACTATGTAGCACATTTTGATGTGGTATCAGACTTAGCTACTCTTTGGTTGTAAATGATACTGAAATAGTTTTTTATCTACTTTCTTTTCTGAAAATTATTTTCCATGTAGCTTGGAACCAGAGCTCTTATTGTCATGTTTGTTGTTCCTTTGGAGCTAGTAGGATGTCTTAGAGATAAAGTGTGTGTAGAAGAATGTCTTTATATGCCTAAGTGGTAGTAGCATGTAGCTTCTAAAGTTTGAAAGTTGTTCAGAAATTCATGATGAAGAACGCAAACATGCAAGTTTTGATGCCGAAAGTACATGCATTGTTCATTTTTTTTTTAAACTTAAGCAGTAAGTATATACTCATGAGAAACTTTATTGATAATGAATGAAAGATTTCAATCTTTGGCTTCAATGTACCTACTCTGAATCGTACATCTTTCTAACTTTTTTTTTTTAGCAAATATATCTTTCTAACTTGACCACTGATGGCACCAATGATGTTGATGTACACATGGAAAGTTATCATTTTTCAATACCATTGCTATTGCTTAATTCCTTTCGGGTTTCCACTC
This sequence comes from Mallotus japonicus, assembly GCA_949634005.1. NCBI lineage: Eukaryota > Viridiplantae > Streptophyta > Magnoliopsida > Malpighiales > Euphorbiaceae > Mallotus > Mallotus japonicus. The sequence continues at coordinate 6,876 of CATIWK010226875.1, forward strand.
GTTGGGTTGAGCACCAAATTTCGAAGATGTTTTTTGACTTGTTGCTAGTTTTTAAACTTTGGAAAATTGAAAATACTTTTTCCTTTAATCATTAACTGGCACTGTATTCATGCCATTTCTTTGTCTAAGTTTTGGAAACTTCATGACGGAAATTGAACTTCATTATTTTGGGAAAATGCTTTTTGAAGGGTATTAGATATATTGAATCTGCTATTGAAATTGGTTGTTTTTGATGCTATGTTGTAGGAAAAAGGGCATTAGGCTATTGCTAGTCTACTTTGAAAACATATAATGACATTTTGTGATCAAAGAGTGAAGATGTCTGTTGGATTGTTCAACAGCTAGAAATCTCTCTACTAAATTTTAAATTTTCTGAGAAAGGAAATAATGTATGCGCAAGTGTATTGAATTTGGAAAATACACAAAAGCAACCCGAAGGACTAAATGTAAAGAAATGCACTTCCTATTAAAAGGCTATCCAGGAAGTCTTAATAGCAAGTACACTGATTGTGAAAATGAATTATGGCAGTGTATGCCTTTATACTTGAAAAGTGCAGCTAATTTATTTGCAGAAGATGGTAATATAACCCTGTTATCCCTGGCCTGTATTTTAAGCTTATTTAGGCATGTCTTAGTAAATTGAAACATTATAAAAAGGTAGCAGGCAGCAACCATAAATCTCTAGCTATTGGCGCAAAACAGATGTTCCATTAGCTGACTATATCTCAATGTACATATCATTAGTCAATACTCAATAAATAATATGATGCCTCATGATCAATGGTGTGGGTCTTCCCAAACAGCGGCCTGATTAACATGCATCTGTAGCAGCACTGCAGCAGCCTGATTAACATGCAACTGTAGCAGCACCTGTCTTCCCATGGAGCTGCTCATTTCCTTATAATAATAATATCTGCATCATACTCTTTCTTGTGGACAATGGACACCCCATAACTAGAAAGACTGATTTATGGTGTCAATTAATATGCCCTTTTATATGGTATGGATGAATGTAGATATGCCTGTTATCTGGTAGGAACAAATGCATTTGTATTTGCAGCAAGCTATTAATGACAAAAAATCTTAACGATTTGACTCTAAATTATCATCTCTTGTATTGTAGCTATGTTGCAAATAATAGCACCTAATGCAGTAAATATTAATTTCTGTTTGAATTATTCACTGAGGATTCATCAATCACTTGTTTGTGTAGTTGTTAAAAGGCACGCTTCAGGCACACTTGAGGTGCAAGGCACACTAGGCACAAGCCCTAGCACCTCAAACACTAAAAGGCAGGCGATGTTAACAAGGCACCTCTGTAATGTTTTAGTTTACAATTGTTTTTTATCAATTTCTTTAATTGTTTCTTCTTTTATAAATCTCTAGCATTAATTTGTATATGTAGGTAACCATATAGTCATCTTATTCATGCCAAATTGAAATAGATTTTACATATATATATATATAAATTTGTCTCTTTTGCACCTCATGTCACTTAGGTGCCTGCCTGCACCTTGCACCTAGGCTCCAGGATCCCATTGTGCCTTAATCTGTTTTGTGCCTTTAATAATGGATCTTATGGTGTTCAGTTTGAGAAGAGTGAAAATATGTGGGATGGAAGTATATAGTCGGTGCTATTGAGTTGTATCCATCCAAAAAAATAGCATCATGAAGGTTGTACTAATAAGAATAAATAAAGCTTTACTCTTTATAGGCAGTGCATGTATTTTGCTATACCTCTCAGAGTAGGCTCCATATGTTATAGATGCTTGTTAGGTTTTATGGATGTTCATCTTGTTAAATGTTGTTTTCTTTGCAGGTTGCAGAGCGGGCATTGTTTTTGTGGAACAATGATCATATAAGGAATTTGATCACACAAAATCGGAAAGTAATACTGCCTATTATCTTCCCAGCTTTGGAGAGAAACACAAGGGGTCACTGGAACCTAGCTGTTCAGAGTCTGACTCTGAATGTGAGGAAGATATTTTCAGATGCTGATCAAGAACTTTTTGATGAGTGCTTAGTGAAATTCCAAGAAGATGAAGTCAAGGAAAAAGAAGTACAGGAGAAGAGAGAATCAACATGGAAACGGTTGGAGGATGTGGCAGCATTCAAGGCAATAAGTAATGAGGCTGTGCTTGTGTCAAGGTTTGTCTCCTCTGTAGCAATTACGTCTGGGACAAGTCCACGTGCTACTGCTGGTAGTTGAGAGCCACAGCAGGTGTAAACTATTAGAGTTTACACATGTTTGTAACTGAAAGATGCTGAGAGGTACCTTGTTGGATTGATATGGTAATCATTCAGCCTTACTTCCCCGTGGTTTCTCATTTCGTCTCATCAGCAGGATAAGTGCAATTTGGGTTCTGAGGGAACTGGTTAATCCTATTTTTGGGTTCTGGGCTCATTCTGTTTTATTTTTCATTTTGGGCATTAAAGTGTAAGTGTGTGTATTATAAGGGATACGATTTATAGAGGCAGTGCTTCAGATTTCCTACCTGATAATATTTATTTCCCCTGTAATGATGCAAAGAAGATTGTTCCTTCTGTATTTCAGCGTAGATGATTCCTTCATGTTTTTAGCCTTTAAATTGTGGACTTCTAATTTTGAGGAAATAGGGGCATAGTCTTTAATGGTTTGGCATGTTTGTCTAGGAAAAGTATTGTTTTGGCATATTTGCTGCCATCACGTCTGGTGTTCTGCCAACTAGATCTTTAATAATTTTTAATGCGTGCCTAGTTCAAGTTTAATTATAGTGTTTGTGCCAAGGATATGATAACTGTGATTTCAACAGCGTTTGTTTAATGTTCCAATAAGCATGGTTCGTCAAACATGTATTTTGCCATCTTCTCTAAAACTGTTGCAGGCAGGTATCATCAAAATTTTTGCATGGCCAGAAGAGTGTTTTTTGGTGGTATTAATAAGGAAGTTCAAATTAGCAATCACTCTATTATTAACATAAATATCATATAAGCAGCCTCAAATTGGCTACTGTTGTGATTACTAGAAAATAAAGATTGTGGCTACTGCTGTCGATTACTACATAATGAGGAATTGAGGATTGTGGCCGCTAACTTACATTAATTGTTGATTACCAGTTTATTGCCCTGGTTGCAATGGCGGCCTGCTCAAGGGTCATTTCCACTCGGCTGATTAGTTCCGCAACACCTTGGTAATTGAAGCTCGCATATTTTGAATTTATTGCAAAAGTACATCATTACCAATCAATGATTTGAATTCCTATTAGGTGGTGGTATCACTACACAATTGCAAATGACAATGTCCACAGGTGGTCTGATACAGACGGTTTGATAAAAGCACTAGATAAAAAACTGCTAAATATTATGGAAGTCGTAACTCGAAAGTAACAAGTTATCCAGTTAATCATTCATTGAATGGCACTCCAACTTCCAGCTGTTGGGTTAATCTACTTCAGTTCCACAGTGGATGCCCTGGAATAAACCTTATACGTAGGATGAGGAGACGAGATGGCTCAGCAAGGGATGCAGTCTGGGATTAATAGTCATCACCAAATGCTCGGAAACTGTACCGCTCCTGGTAAGGACCATTGAAAAAGAGATCAGCTTCAAACCATTTGGGGTAACGAACTAGGTCGCCAGCCACAAACCGCATGTAATGTTCACTTCCTTCAGGCACTACCCTTACCTCTCCTTCTTCAATGTAAACTAATTGGTCCACCTGCCAATCCCAAGGCAACCTGCACTTCCCAGTTTTCCACATTGACCATCGTGACACCTCAAGCTCTGCCAATCGTTCTGTTGTCACTTTTCTTTCCACCTTCACACTGTATAATTCTTCCAGAGACTTCTCTACTCGCATTGCCTTTATACCATGACATTGCCCATTAGTGCTTCTGGGTTTGCTAAAGATTCTATTACTTCTGTTCACAGCTAAGAATCCATAAGCTGGAGCAGTTATCATGCCTGTTGCAGCCATGTGCAACTTTCTTGCTTGCTAACCTGCTCATAATGGCCAAAGTTGCCCTTAAAAAAATCTCAAAAAAACAAATTACCAATGCACTTTTAATGCTATAAATTCCAAGGGCTGACACCTTGATATATAAAGGGAGAACCCATAATAAAGCCCCTGAACTTTGACACTTTATTCTATTGACCCCTTCAATTTTTATTGTGTTTTATTAAGCCGTCAATCTTTTATTTTCGTATAGATTAAGGACAAATTAAACTGAAGTAATGAAATTGTGCAACAATTTCAGGTTCATTGTTGCTAAATATGCTGTTATAAAAGGTTTAGAAATACGTTTTATGAAGAAGGAAAGAAAAAGGGTGAGAGCAAGGTGAAAGGAAAAATGTCCATGGAGGTTATTTACTTCAATTGATAATTCTAATGACACATTCACCGTTAAAACTTACAATTGACATCACAATTGTGGTAGAATAAACATAATTTATTTCACAATTTCATTACTTCAGTCTAATTTGTCCTTAATTTATACGAAAATAAAAGATTGAGGGCTTAATAAAACACAATAAAATTTGAGGGGCTCAATAGAATAAAGTGTCAAAGTTCAGGGACTTCATAATGGGTTTATCCATATATAAAAACATACAAAAAATAGTCATGTGCCCTCTTTGTCCATGCCAGCAACCAAGGCAATTTAAGTAAATCATTCTGAAAGGAACAATAAAGGCAGCAGGAATTCTTTCAAATTATGTCTTGTTTCAGATATGTGAACACTAGAATGTCACCAATTCTACTCTTCATCATTAATTTCTTGCTTTGCTTGTGATGTAGATTTTTCTTCTTCGAAGAATCTGTTCCTATACTTTTTCTTTATCTAAGCAAGAACTGAAAGCTAGAGATCAAAATAAGAACATAGATTTTTCCAGCATACTCCAAGGCCTATTGAAATTAGGGTTAGTTCATTTGATGCATTACTCCAACCAAAAAATTTGTACCATTTTACATCACTTCCACTAAATCTTAAACAAAATTCTCAGCCATGATTGTTTCACATTCAAATGTGTTTCATTCTCCTGAATTTTTGTATTTCTCTTGGGATATTTTCATTCAATGGTAAATAAAATTTTGGTGTTTTTGCAGTGCAGCTAGCTATAAATTTCTTGATGCTAGAGCCATATTCAAAATGATATAACCAAAATTAACAGCACAAAGTTTCATTTTCTCCCAGTAAAGAGACAGCTTTTACAGAAAGTATCTAAAGCTTCCCAATTTCTTGGAATTCAAACTCACCATTCAAGAAAAAACCGAAACAAAACCCTAAGATTCATTTTATTTCATTTCATTTCTTCATCTGCTCCCTCATTTTCTCAGAAACCAAACAGAAAATAGATAAAAAAAGATAGCACTTGAAAACACAGCAGAGAAAGTGAAACTGTAAGAGAAGCTTACCTAATGTATAAATGCGTCCGTAGGCACTAAGCAGAGCCAAAGCAGAAAGGCAATAACCAGTATTTTTCTTTTTAGTTCTAAAACCCAGAGGTTTATCTGATCAGTAAGAGCTTCGTGTTAAAGTCACAACTCGGTTATATTTTACGTCACCCGCAGGTATTGGTTACTGGGTACCGGGGTCTTTGGGTTGCTATATCATATGTTGGGTTGGGTCTGGGATGTGATAAAAGAAAGGGAGACGTTTCATTTTTGCCCCTAATGTTTATAGTAGGGAACCGATTTGGCACTAAAGAAGTTTTTAGCTCATTTAAATATAAAAATTCAAAAAATCAACTATTTGCCGGACCATTTTAACTGGCATCTAACTTGGTAACCTGACACCTCCAGTGGGTCCCACTCAATTACTTTTATTAAAATTAAAAAAGATAATTGTTTATGTCATGCCCCGCGAGTGCTGCACTGCTTCACAAGGCGCGACAAATGATGGTGCTGTCATTGATATTTTATTTTATTATATTATTAAATTTCTTAAAAAATTATTTATAAATTACAGATGTTTAAATTTTTTTTACTACAAATTTACATGTGTGCAATTTAGATTTTAGATTCTAAATAAAATAAATTTCAAAAAAAAAAAATTAAATTTCAAAAAAATTAAAATTCAAAAAAATATTTATTAATTTTGGAATTCGCCTAAATAAGTTTTTGTAATATGCAACTAACGATGCGAGTCGCGATATATATCATCATCCATAAATTCTTTTTCTTTTTATTCATTTCAACTACACCATCTTCTATGTTTAATATTAAACCACATGAAATTAAATTTATAAAAAAAAAATTAATAACAAAAATATGAATAAAAATAAACAATATATTCTCCTTTATTTTAGTCTCAATTTAGAGCTAAATTTTGTTTAAGTTTAGTAGCAATTTTTTTAAAATTCATTTTTATGAGATCAAAAATTGAAACTGCTATGATTCAACACAATTGAAGTCACTTGTAATTTTTATCTAAATTATGATGCATGTGTGCACACACTTTTCAATTTTTCTATTTTCTTTGGTTGAAATAGTGGAGAAACAAAAATTTTGACAAGACAAATTTAGTTGATGTTTAACCATTTTTTTACTTTGGTCCCAACTTTTGGTACCACTGAATTTATGCTATGTTTAGATGTAAGAGATTTGAGAATGAATTTGGATTTTAATGAAATCTCTTGTTTGAAAACTACATGAATTTGTACGAGGATTTCAAACAAATCCACAATGAATTTAATAGTTTATTTAATGAGGATTTGGAATGACATATAACTACATGTTATTTGAAATCCTTAAATTTAAAATTTCAATATTTGAAATCTAAAATTTCAAATTAAATGATTACATTGCATCCAAACACACGCTTAAAGAAATATACATTCAACCAGCAATAAAATCCAAAGCTTTAACCTACAGGCTACGGCAACAAAGGGAGTGGATTCAAATAATTCTTTGAGCAAGTCAAACCAATAGGTAGTCTTGTCAACAATAAATCTGCAAATAAAAAATCACCAACCCACAAGCATGAAGTCAAGAACAATAACATCACAAAAATTTACAAATTCATTAGCACTTAAACAAAATATGAAAATGTTAATATTTTGAATTTTGTATTTAAATGAGTTAAAAAAAATTCTTTGAGGGCAAATATGCTCCTCACTATAAACATTAAGGGCAAAAATGAACCTTTTCCCTCAAAAGGCCAAAAGGAAGGCAAACTCAGAGGACAGTTTTGGTCGCTAACGTGTCCGGTTGTGCAGCACATGACATGCATTTTTTTTGCAGCATAAGTTGATGATAAATTCCTGTCCAAAAAAATAAAAGTTGATGATAAATTGAAGGAAAAGTTAGAGGATTTTGGGTTTGGCTTTGATATGGGGATGGTTCAGCTTGGACAGTGTAATGGGTTGTTTCAGTACCCAAAAGTGAGTCCACTAGTTCAAAGAAGAAAGGAGAGAACTCAGAGGAGCATGTCTTTGCAAGCACAAGCTGTTCCTTCTAGAACCCAGGTAAGCTGTTGCTAAATTCTGTTTGTTTCCATGGAAAAATTGGGTCCAGATAATAGCATAAGGTGTGATTTGTTCTTAAGTATCCTGATGAAGAGGGTGCCATTATTTCATCAGCAAATTTTAGCTTTTCTTAGGTTTTTATCGTGGGTGTGAGTTGATTTTGTAACTGGATTTTTCTCATTGAATCTTTAAGGTCTGGTTAGGTCATATTCGTTCTCACTATTTAGGGAATTCAACGATAAAAAAGAATTGAATGGAAGTGATTTTTAGGATGCCTTAACGTGAGCTTACTTGTCCAACTACTGCAACAGACCAACAATGGAAGTGTTTTCTTTGATCTGAATAAAGTTTTGTGAAAATTGCTTTAAAACAAAAAAAATTGGAAACTAGCACCTTCATTTGCTGATAAGATTATGTAAATATGTCTGATTTTATATTTTGCTCACCAACTGCTTGATATAATGCTAGAGAAAAAAATTTTCTTTGTTTTCAATATTTTTGGGTTAATTTTATTGCTTGTTATTTTTTTTCATTTGCTGCTACTTTGATGGATATGTGTGGCCACAATGGTAGCTCGGTGGAGAAGGATGGTGGTCATGAAGGTTGCAGATGGTGATGGTGCAAATGGAGGTGTCGGAGGAGAGAAGAAGAAGAGAGGGTCCTAACTTGTAAATTTTTATTGCCTTCAAATTACACTTAAATCCTTCCTTTTATTTTTTTCATTTAGATACAGTAGATAGACATGTCAGCAAAACCTTTTATCTTCACTTGCTTTAAAATGCGTGGAAGTCACGCTCTTAGACACTATGGCATGTCAGGTGCCTAATAGAATAAAAAATTTAACTTTAAAAGTGATATGGGTCCAAAATAGAAGTTTAGATGTGTGATAGAAAAAAAAGAAAGTTGGGAGGTGAGATAGGTCAAAGTTGGAAAGTTCAGGGGTGAAATGGTGTATTTGGCCTATCTATAAATATAAGTTATTCAAGATAAAACCCAATGAATCTATCACGAAGATGACAAACCGCTTGAATGCACTTGAAACCACACTGAGGAAGTTGGAAAAACACCTCTCAAAGGAAGAAATAAACACTAAAATCTTAAGAATGTAACCTAAGAGGAATTAGGAGTTTAGGGTAACTTCCATTGAAGAAGCACATGATCTCTTAGAACTCTTAATTG
>CATIWK010226922.1:0-16362 GCA_949634005.1 Mallotus japonicus
GGACCTTGTGGTACTTGTGTAGATTCAACAGTTACTTGTTGATCCAGTTGAGGTTCCATTTGTGGTACAATGCTATTTTATGGTTCTTGAATTTCTTCAAGTTTTACCTTACTCCTACTAGTTCCTTTGGAAATATATTCTCTTTCCAAAAAGACACCATCCTAAGCAACAAAAACTTTGTTCTTAGAAGCATTATAAAATAATATTCTTTAGTTTCTTTAAGATATCCCACAAAATGATATTTTTCTGATTTGGGTGCTAATTTATCAGAAATTTGACACTTCACATAAGCCTTACATCCCTAAATCTTAAGAAAAGACAAATTGGGAGATTTCCCAGCCACATCTCATGTGGTGTCTTTTCAACTGCCTTTGATGGAACTCTGTTCAATAGAAATGCAATAGTTTCTAAAGCATACCCCCCAAAAAGAGATTGGAAGATCTGGCTTATATTACTGATATGCACTAGGTCAATCATGTATGACCATGTTTTGACATTATCATTTTCTTAATAAAGAGGTACTTTTATTATTATTATTATTATTTTATGTTATAATAATTTCTTGAGTAGTTAATTCTTCCTAAGGCCACCAAGTATGTGACTTGATAGTAAAATCCTTAGGTTAAATATGAATTCTATTCTGATTTATCCTTGGTCATTCATTATTATTGAAATAACAATGAGTTAAGACTAGTATGGTGTTGACTGATGATTATGTTTTACTAATCATGAATATGAGATATTAAGTTAACTCATAAGTACTTATTTGAGAAATGATGTACTTGATTGACCCACTATATTGATAATTATCATAAGTAATTCTCATCACAGTGATATTAATTTAGTCCTTTGACCTTAAGATCACCATGGTATTCTACATAACTATTTTGTATTTTGACACATTCTAACATTGTCTTTAATAGTATGATGAAACAGATTATTGTTGTATATAAAATGAGTTATATGAGAAATGTGAGTAATTAAAAAGGAATTTGTCCCTTATTTAATATGAGTAGGATATCTATGGGCCCCTTGATAAGATAGACTGAAGAAAATGTATGGCCATACTGGAATGAATTGATAAAGAGTTATCATTCTCAGTCTACTTAGAATTCAGAAATAATATGGTTGAATTATATAAGGATGACATGAACTATGCCTTATGTTCAATCAAGATATCATGTGACAAAAGGACTATAATATTCACTATAAATTAGGTTATGTCAGATTATTGACCTTCACAAAACTTGGGTAGTCATAATGTCTTGCTAGAGGCCACTTATGACTAGTGGGCTTGAATTAGGATTTCTAGCCTGCTGCTAACATTATGTGAACCTACAGGGTCACACACTTAGAATAGGCCTAAAATGAAATTGAGCTTACTAGCCCAATGAAAACTCCGTAGTAAATAAGTAAATAAGTAAATAAATTTGTATATTATATATTTACTTATTTGTTTATTTATTTACTTATTTATTTAATAATTGTTATCTTAATTAAAAAAAGGGAACTAATTTCTGTTTTGGAATTTGAATCAAAATAGAATTGGGAAGGTGCTGAATATAACAAAAATGTTTTGATGAGTGAAACCCTAATTGAGAAATGTATAAATATATCATATTCTCTAAGGTTTCACATGCTTTTCATTTTTGAAAAAGCAAATTCATTTTTCTCACCTTCTAAGAAAATAAAATACAGAGTTCTTGAATAGTGAGACTTTCAAGAAAAGGTGCTAGCACACATTCATTTTCATTAAAGGCATGTTCATGTGGATACTTGTAGAGGATGCATCCTTTTGGAGACGTCTAAATTCAATAAAGAAAACTAAAAGCTCAAGGTAGGGTGTCACCAGAGTGAACCCCCTCTCTTCCTTCTAGCAATCTTGCCTCTTCTTGCGTTTGTGGTAAGATTTTGGAAACCCTAATTTCAGTTAATTAATCGAATTATATGGATCCTGTTAAGGGGTTTGTGATAAAATTTTTTATTTTTTCACTGCGTTTGGATCATAAAACCTAATAACTTACTCATCATAAATTAAACTATATATAATAAAGTTTGATTATGGTGTTCCTAATGGAGTCAATTGTGAAATTATTCCATAATCTCTAAGGTGATTAATAAATTCTTGGCTTAAATATTCACCACCTCAATAAAATCTCAGTGCTTTAATATTCTTACCAAGTTGATTTTGTACTTCATTTTTGAAAAATTTAAACATTTCAAAAGATTCAGATTTAGGTTTCATTAGATAGACGAAGCCATATTTACTGAAATCATCTATGAAAGTAATGAAGTACTGATAACTGTTAGTATATTTTGACATTGTAAATTATCCCAAATGGTAATGAAATAATATTATATTATTTAAAGTGTTTATTTAATTGAATATTTATCCATTAGCATCTTGTTAAATAAATTTATTATCAAGAGTTGATAATATGACCTACAAATTTATTTAGTACAAATGCTATAAAATGTTCATAGTCGATAAATTAATATTTGGGTAATATTAATTAGACTATCACCTCTGTCTATTTTCCTTGATTAGTATGCGATAATAATAGTAGGAGGTAGTGAGTCTCATGCTACTTGATATGAGATATAAAAATTGACATGTGAATGCTCATGTGATGGGTTGATTGAATAATGATGTTAGATTAGTGATCGCATGGATATTCTCTTATAGTCATAGATCATAATCTAGGTTATAATGGTGCATATAGTCCTTTGACCTAAGGTGAAACAGTCATCCACATTTGAGTGGTTAGGGTTTATTATCGGTTATATACTTGTGTTAATCACACATCGGTATATGGCATGTGATGGCACATGAACCTAATCTAGGCCCATTTGTTTTATGGATTGGTCTTAGGCCAAATGTTGGCCCAATTACCAAGCCCAAGTCCATATAAAATGATATGGTCAAATTTGGCATATTAGGCACACATTATCTTTAATGTTTAAATTTTTGGCCGTGGTAAAGATAAAGATTATATCACATCGATATATGTGAGAATGAATGCAGATAAATACATGAGATGTATTCTCTACATAATTTATGGTACTCTAATGATATATATACAAGTTGTATACTTATGATGTAAGAGATGATGTCATGAGGTTTTGCTTTCTATATATATATATATACACACACACATAACCTAAGAAATGTTTCTAAGGTTAGAGAATTGAGAAAATACACCAAAAATAGAGACAACATATATACAACATAAACCCTAAGTGTTCTTGCAAAGTGATTGAGTTGGTGCAAGATTTGTGAGGGTCAATTGAGAAGACACTTGTAACTAATCAAATCAAGGCAAGAAGGCGATTTGTTGGAGCTTTGGTGTTTCAATCTAGAAGTCTTACATTTGGAAGGATAGAGCATTTGATTCAAGTGTTGAACCTTAAGTATCCAAAGCTTGTAGATCTTAACTATTATGGTCTTCATTAAACTAGGAGTTTGTAAATTTTCTTAAACTTAGAGTTTCCTAAATTGATGTGTATAAATATGTTGCTTTGCTTTTTAGTTATATGCAAAATGCAAAATGGATCTTTGGGAATTGAATTCTTTATGTTATGAAGGGTTATGCTTTTAAAATTTTACCCTATTTAAGGCTTATGCTCACCACACTTGTAAGTTGCATAATTGATTCCTTCAAGTGGTATCAGAGCCCCTTTTTGCACTTTACACATGCTAAATTAATTGATAATTGGAAGTGTTGTGATTATCCTTGATGTTGGTTGCAAGTGTTGTGGCTTAACATGCTTAAGAAGGTGTATTTTTTTGTTTTGGATAGCCAGTCACACGGCTTGTGACATGGCCATGTCTAGGCCGTGTCAGCTTTTGTCTTAAGAGGCAGAAAGTTTTACACCTTGTGTCATGGCCATATTGGCTTCTATCCTAAAAGGCAGAAAGTTGTATGCCTTATGACATGGTCATGTCATGGTCATGTTTCCTTGACACACCTTGTGACATGGCTGTGTCAGATGGTGTGTTAGCATATGGAAAAACATATTTTATTTGTTGTTTGCTTATCATATATGCAAGGAATGATCATGGACTTAGGTTAAATCCTATGATTTGTAAAACAATTAATTTTATTGTTTGGTATGTAATTAAATGTTAATTACATAGAATTAGGATGTAATATTTTCCTTGGTATTCCAAGGATTGAGTGTAATTCACAAAAGTCATGACATAGACCTTGAAGTGTTCAAAGTTAGAGGCCTGTGGAGATGGTGATAAGGAGTTTCATGTCTTGAAGGTTTTCTTGGGCTAGACCCATTTTGTAACTTATTTTAAGAGTTAAAATAGGTTTAGGAAGGGTCCATGATCACTCTTTATTTGTGCATCCATCCTTGTATGTTCTATGTATATATATAATATATATATGTTGTAACAAGCTATAGGTATATGTGATATATTCATATAATTAGATGCCATGCAATATATGTGATTTATATAATTGGCTAATATGAAAAGTGAGACCTTAATTAAAGACCTGAAAATCCTCCAAAATAAATTTAGGTCTTGGCTCTCCATTGAAGTAATGACATGTAAAGTTTTAGATAAATATACTTCGGCTATGTATACATAGGGGTGTATAATTATGCTAAGAGATCCTTGTAGTGTTCATTGTAAAGTATGAGGTGTGTACCTAAGGTGTGTAGTGTTCAAGTCTATATATATTACACCGATTCAATGGTATGGACCTAACTAATGTAAAGAGACTAAGAATGGCAAATATGTGTACATGAGGTCTCTAAGCATTAGGAGTCGGATTGATGGAGCCTCACATGAGATGTGATGGACAAGAGTTGTCCACTTAATGAGAACTAATATTCTAAGAATGGCAATGTGTACCTGAGGAATGTTAGTGACCCATTAAGAACTCCATCACCCACTAGAAATCCATCCAACATGAGATTTATGTTTCCTATTTTGGAAGTATAGGATTCGCCAAGTTAGTGGGAGACCATTATGATTAAAGACCAAATCTAATGGTATTAACAATGTCATTATAACTAATAATCTTATTATATTTTGCAAGAAATTTGATAATATGAGGTCCTCAAACCCACTAGGCATCATTCTTGAAAATTATAGACTCACCAGACCTAATTTTATTGATTGGCTATATAATCTAAAAGTTTTTTTGGCCTCCGAATGCATTCTATATGTTTTGGAACAAAGTCCTCCTTGACCCCTTGCACCTAATGTTACTGAAGAGGAATATGACACTCTTGAAAAATGGAAAGATGATGACTTGCAAGCACATTGCATTATGTGGGCTTATATGAGCAATGAAATTCATAGGCAACATGGAAAGTACACTAATGCAAGAGAAATCCTACTTCACCTACAAGAGTTATTTGGTGAACAAAATAAGACCACTAGATATGAGATATCTAAGTGGTTTTTCCATGCTAAAATGAAGGAAGGAGAGGATGTTGGAGCTCATGTGAATTCTATAATTCATTCTATTGAGGAACTTGAGAGTCTAGATTTCATGATGGATGCTCAACTCCAAATGGATTTAATCTTGCAATCCCTTTCGGAGTCATTTGGACAACCTTTTGCCAATTTTCATATAAACAAAATTGATGCATGCTTGAGGAGTTATTAAACATGCTTGTGATGGCCCAAAAGGCTATTCATAATGAAAAGGGAAGGAAGCTACTTTGGTTACCTCCTCTAGTGGGACTAAGAAGAACAAGGGCAACAAAAGCAAAAAAGCTAAAGGAAGAGTTCCTAAAGCTTCGAGAGGTGTAAGCAAGAACAAAGGAAAAAATATGGTTGAGAACAAAGGAAAGGGAAAATGTTTCTATTGCCAAGGAGAGGGACATTGGAAGAGAAACTGTCCTAGGTTCCTTAAGTCAATTAAGACTAAAGGAAAGGACAAGATTGGAGAAGGTGAGAATTTCTCTAATTTATCTATTTCTAAATGTTCTAAGAGCTCATCTAATGCATGGGTATTGGATACCGGTGCTAGTTCTCACATATGTTCTTCCTTATAGGATCTAGTAAGTGAAAGAAGGTTGGAGTCAAATGAGGTGACTTTAAAGCTTGGAGATGGAGCAAATATTACTACCAAAGCTATAGGAACCACCTCTATTTACTTATATGATCATGTTTTGTTATTAAACAATGTTTCATGTGTACTTAATGCTTATAAATACATCATCTCTATTTCTAGTTTGACTAGAAGATGTTATAAGTTTTTGTTTGAAAGAGATGTATGTACTATCTATTTTGATAATAAGATAGTTGGCATGGGTTATGTATTACATGGTCGTTATTATATTGATAATAAATCCAATAACAAACAATATCCAACCAATTTGAATGTTGTGAAGACAATGCTAATTGATAATGCCTATAATCCAAAATATCTATGGCACTTGAGATTAGGTTACATTACGGATGATAGAATCACAAAGTTGGAAACGTTAAGAATCTTGAGTAATCTTGAATCCTCAAACAATCTAACTTGTGAAGCTTGTATCCAAGGCAAGATGACCTGGTCACCATTTGTTAGACAAATGGAAAGAGTTAAAGAAATTTTTGAAATAATACATAGTGATGTATGTGGGCCATTTAATCAAATGGCAAAGGCGGGCTCTACTACTTCGTTACCTTTATAAATTATCTATCAAGGTATGGACACTTATATTTAATGAAACATAAAAATGAATCCTTTGAAAAGTTCAAGGAATTTAAGGTCCAAGTAGAGAACCAAATGGGGAAAGTATAGGTGAATACTTAAGTACCTAATTCATTGAGTTCCTTAAGGAATATCACATTATTTCATAGATGATTCCACCCGGCATACCTTAACTAAATGGTGTATTTGAAAGGAGGAATCGAACTCTATTATATATGGTTCGATCTGTGATGAGCCATACAGATTTGCCTACTTTCCTTTGGCTTTTTACATTATAAACTACTGCTTACATTTTAAATCATGTTCCATCTAAGTCTGTTTCTACCACACCATATGAGATATGGCATGATAAGGCATCAAGTCTTAAGCATGTTAAGATTTTGGGATGCCCAACTTATATCAAATATTTAAAAATAGATAAATTAGATGCAAGGTCAATTCAAGGTAGATTTATTGGATATCCTAAAGATAGTTTAGGGTATTATTTTTATCTTCTTACTAAATAAGTTGTTGTTGTAAGCAAAGATGCCATATTTTTTAAGAAAGAGTTTCTTCAAGAAAGTGGTAAAGGAAGGAAGATAGCATTAGAAGAGGAATCTTCAAATGAAGCCAATCAAATTGATCAACCCCAAGAGTCTAATCCCACTGAAAATATCATCACACCAACTCCTAGAAGATCAAGTAGGGTATCTCATCCATCGAAGAGATACGGTTTTCTACATGATATGCAAGAGTTGCATATTCATAAAGAAAGCAATTAGGATGATGATCCTACACCATATGAAGAAGCTTTATCAAATAAAGATTCTTCCAAATGGCTTGAATCAATTAAAGCTGAAATGGATTCCATGTATGTAAACCAAGTCTGGACACTTGTTGATCCACCTGAAGGTATTGTACCTATAGGTTGTAAATGGGTCTTCAAGAGAAATATTCGTGCAGATGGAAAGGTTGATACCTATAAAGCAAGGCTTGTAGTGAAAGGGTTTCACCAAAGGCAAGGGGTAGATTACAAGGAAACCTTCTCACCAGTAGCCCTACTTAAATCCATTCGAATACTTCTCACCATAGCTGCACACTATGATTATGAAATTTGGCAAATGGATGTCAAAACTACTTTTCTCAATGGTTATGTTGAGGAAGAGATTTATATGGAACAACCTAAAGGTTTTGAATTAAAGGAAGGTTCTAAAGGGTGTAAGCTTAATAGATCTATTTATGGTCTAAAGCAAGCTTCAAGGAGTAGGAATCATTATTTGATGAAGCCATTAGATATTTTGGTTTTATAAAAAATGAAGATGAGCCTTGTGTGTACAATAAGGGTAGTGGGAGCAAACTCACTTTCCTAGTCCTATATGTTGATTATATTTTATTAATCGGGAATTATGTTGGCATGCTTATAAATGTGAAACTATAGTTATGTAAAACTTTCTCTATGAAAGACTTAGGGGAAGCTACCTATATTCTTAGCATTCGAGTCTATAGAGATAAATCAAGAAGAATGATAGATTTATCCTAAAGTCTTTACTTGGAAAAGGTATTAAAGAGGTTTAATATGCTTGATTCCAAGAGAGTATTCTTACCATTTAGGCTTAGTATCCATTTATCCAAGGGTATGTCACCTAAAACACCCGAGGAAATGGAACAAATGGCTAAAGCTCTTTATGCTTCAGCAATAGGAAGCTTGATGCATGCTAAGACATTATGACTACCCAAGTTGTGTGAAGGTCGATAATCTGACATCACTTAATACACAACGTGTATTATGTTAGGAATTGATTATGCAACTTAAGCATCCAATGCTTAGTTAGGCAAATTTCAAAAATTTACATAACATAATCCTTGTTCTAATCAAGTAATCCAATCCCTAGGATCCAAATTGCAATTAACACATAACTAATATACATGGAAACATAATTACAAGTAATCAACAACTTAGGATACATTAGTTTTAGAAGAACTTACTAATTTCCAAAGTTTGAAGATGACCACAAGTATTCTACTACAATGGTTGGCTTCTTCTTGATCCAACTCTTGAATCAACTCTTCAAGTCTCCCAATTATGAGACCTCTAGCTTGAAACACCAAGCTTCAATAAACCTCCTTCTTATCTTGATCAAATGGAAGCAAGAGACCTCCCTTCTTTGACTTCTCAAGCTTGCACTCTCACTTGATCTCCACAAGAGTTTTCTTAAGGTTAATTATTGTTATATGTTTGTTTCTTTTCTTTCCTTTATATGCTCTCCACGTTTTTCTTCTCTACCAAACCAACAATTAATGTCTAAAACTCTTTTAGATATTATTGGTTAAGAGAAAAGCTTAGTGGAAGATGACATCACCCTTGTCCCACATGTCATGATTAATTAACCATTATATAAGTCACTAATGTCCAAAATTAGTGGAGGATATAGAGAATTACAAGAATCTCTACATCATCATTGACATATATATGTTAATTAATTTCTTTATTAATTTATATTTGATTTATTAAAAATCAAATATAACATATAATGAACATGGGCTTAAGCAATGGGTCAACTCTTGACCTAAAGCCCATTCCTATATAATTAGTGGACTTAATCAATTCATATGGGCTTTGTCAATTACTCAGATTAGTTATAAGTCCAAAACTCTTTTGGGCTTATATCCCCAACTCTTGGGCTTAATACCAAGTAAATAAGAAACAACAAATATATACTTTATTAATTTAATTTCTCAATTAATATCTCATATTAATTAAGCATAAATTAATAATGAAACCTTTCATTGAAATTAGATTTCATGATATGCTAGAATCATTTCTTTAAGCATAAATCCAATTTCATTAATCTTAATTAATTGATTAAACTCTTTAATCAATAATTAGATTAATATACATAGAGATTTGTTAAAAATTTTTAGGTGTGACTTGCTAAGTCCATGTCTAATTGGCAATGAGAAGATAATATCAACACTTGATATTATTTGAAACTCCTTTCAAGTCTAAATGTGAAAATCCTAATTAGTCACATTTAGTTCTTATAAGTTGTGAGTGATCCCTAGCATCAATATCATAACTACCCAATTAGATACGAATGTATTTATTAATTCTCATGAACCCTTTGATCATAATTACCATGAACTAAAATCCCTTCATTAAAAGATCCCGACATAGCCTAGAGTCAAGAATTAGTCAAACTCTAATAGCTATATCATTGAAACTTATCTTAAGTTTTATTCTTGATAAAACATAACAAATACTAGAAACTCTTTCTAGTACTGAAACTCTTTCAGACTGTTATGTTTGTCTTGGCCAGGAACTCACTCATCAAGAAAAGACTTAGATAGTTCTGGATCTTATCCCGATTCACTCCAGGTAATGAATTCCATCTTAGTCGAACACTCATCCCTACATTTGATTAACTAGAGCCACCATACACCATATACCCATGTGTGGTTAACATAAGTATATAAGCGGTAGCAAACTCTAACTCCTCAAATGTGGATGACCGTGTCACCTCAAGTCAAAGGACTATATACACCAATATGACCTAGACTATGATCATTGACTATAAGTGAATATCCATACGATCATTAAACTAACGTCATAGTTCGATTCACCCATCCCATGAGTATCCACATGTCTATTCTGATATCTCATATCAAGTAGCATGAGACTCACTACCTCCCACTATTAGTATCACATACTAATCATAAAAAATAGACATAGGTGATAGTCTAATTAATATTACCCAAATATTAATTATACGACTATGAACAATTTATAGCATATGTACTAAATAAATTTGTAACTCATATTATCAACTCTTGATAATAAATTTATTTAACATCATGCTAAAAGGGTAAATACTCAAATAAACAAACACTTTATTTAAATAAATATCTTATTGCCATTAGGGATAATTTACAATGTCATTTACGTTACTAGAATGGCACTAGGGCATATCTATGCTAACATATTATAGTCCTTTTGTCACGCGATATCTTGATTGAACATAAGGCATGGATTATGTCATCTTAATATTGTTCATTCATATTGCTTCTCCATCTAGTTAAAGATGACGTATGGATGTGTCAAAATACAGAACTTATCATGTAGGAAACCATGATGATTTCAGGTCAGATGACTCAAATACTACTACTGTGATGAGAATTACTTATGACAATTATCCATGTAGTATTCTCATAATGGGTTGATCCAGTACATCATTTCTCCAAATATGTACCTGTGAGTTTGACTTAATATCTTATATACATAGTCAGTAAAACATGATCATCAGTCAACCTCATACTAGTCTTTACTCATTGTGGTTCCCACAACAATGATCGACTAGGGATATTTATATTAGAATTAAAGTACCACCTAAGAGTTTTACTATCAAGTCACATACTTAATGACCTTAGGTAGAATTAACTAATCAAGGATAATATTAGAATTAGCCAGTAATAATAAAAATGCCTCTTTATTAATAAAATAGAAATATGACAAAGTCAAAGTATGGCCATTGCATAATTGGCCTAGGGCATATCACTAACAATCTCCCACTTGCACTAGGCCCAATCAACATTGTTTCTCACACCCATTGACCTAGTATGACTCTCATGCTTAGCCTATGGAAGAGGCTTAGTTAGTGGATCAACAACATTGTCATCTGTTGGTACTCAACATATCTTCATGTCTCTTCTCTCAATGATTTCTCTAATGAGATGATAACATGAGTATATATTTAGATCATTGATGTGATCTAGGTTCCTTAGCTTGTGCTATGGCCCCATTATTATCACAATAAAAGTCCACTTGATTTGATATACTAGGAATAACTCCTAATCCATTTATGAACTTTTTAATCGAAATAGCTTCCTTGGCTGCTTCAAAAGTAGCTATGTACTTAGCTTCTGTTGTAGAATCAGCAGCGGTGTCTTGCTTTGAACTTCTCCAGCTCACTGTACCTCTATTCTAATAAATCATATAACCTGACTGTGATAAAAATAATCCTTTTCAGATTGGAAGCCGGCATCTATGTAACCATTTACAGCTAGCTCATATTCCTGCCCACCAAACTGTAAAAATGCATCCTTAGTCTTTCTCATGTACTTAAGGATATTCTTAACTACTATCCAGTGACTTTCACGTGGGTCTGACTAATATTTGCTCATTATGCTCAAGGCATATGAGACATCTAGTCGAGTGCATAATATGGCATACATGATGGATCTAATAGCAGAAGCATATGGAATTTTACCCATACGGTCTTGCTCATCTTATGTCATTGGACATTGAGTCTTACTAAGACTAATGCCATAAGACATTGGCAAGAATCCTATCTTAGAATTCTGCATACTGAACCTATTCAGTACTTTGTCAATGTAAGTGCTCTGACTTAAGCCAATAAGCCTTTTAGATCTATCTTTATAGATCTTGATGCATAAAATATAGGCGGCTCCACCTAAGTCCTTCATTGAAAAACAATCCCCCAACCATTATTTAACATTTTGTAGAGTAGGAATATCATTTCTAATGAGTAATATGTCATCAACATATAGCACTAGAAAAACTATTGCACTCCCACTAACTTTCCTGTAAACACAAGGTTCATCTTCATTTTTTATGAATCCAAACTCTTTGACTGCTTCATCAAAATGAAGATTCTAACCCCAAGAAGCTTGCTTTAATCCATAAATGGATCTTTGAAGCTTGCAAACCTTTCATGTACACATTGTAGATGGTGGGGTTGACAAAACCTTGAGAATGAAGATTCTAACCCCGAGAATTCTCAGGATTGACAAAACCCTTTGGTTGGTTGTGTCATGTACACATTGTAGATGGCGGGGTTTAGCGCACATCCAAGATTTTAGCAACCGCGACACTGTTTGAGCTCAGGGTGTTAGCATAGATATGCCCTAGTGCCATACTTGTAATAAATAATGACATTGTAAATTATCCCTATGGCAATAAAATATTCATTTAAATAAAGAGTTTGTTTATTTGAGTATTTACCTTTAGCATTATGTTAAATAAATTTATAATCAAGAGTTGATAATATGAGTTACAAATTTATTTAGTACGTATGCTATAAATTGTTCATAGTCGATTATTTAATATTTGGGCAATATTAATTAGACTATCACCTATGTCGATTAATATTAATTAGACTATCCCTACATTAGACTGACTAGAGCCACCACACGCCATATACCCATATGTGATTAACACAAGTATGTAAGCAGTAACAAACTCTAACCACTCAAATGTGGATGACCGTGTCACCTCAGGTCAAAGGACTATATACACCATTATGACCTAGACTATGATCGTTGACTATAAGTGAATATCCATGTGATCATTTATCTAATGTCACTGTTCGATCCACCCATCCCATGAGTATCCACATGTCTATTTTGATATCTCATATCAAGTAGCATGAGACTCACTACCTCCTACTATTAGTATCATATACTAATCAAGGATAATAGACAGAGATGATAGTTTAATTAATATTACCCAAATATAATTATACGACTATGAACTATTTATAGAATATGTACTAAACAAATTTGTAACTCATATCATCAACTCTTGATGATAAATTTATTTAATATCATGCTAAAGGGTAAATACTCAAATAAACAAACACTTTATTTAAATGAATATCTTATTGCCAATAGGGATAATTTACAATGTCAATTTACATTACTAGAACGGCACTAGGGCACATCTATGCTAACAATCTCCCACTTGCACTAGCGCCATTCACTACAATATCTAAGACCCATCTTCTTAAGATGATGGTCTAACTATAACTGAGTAAGCCCCTTAGTCAGTGGATCAGCCACATTGTCGGCTCAAGCTACCTTTTGCAAGAGCACATTGCCCTTCCCAATAAGTTCTCTAATAATATGGAAGCGCCTTTCTATGTGTTTGGATTTTTTGTGAGACCTCGGTTCCTTTGCCAAAGCAATGGCTCCATTATTGTCGCAATAGAGAGGAATTGGTGACTTAATGGAAGGACCCACTTCTAGTTCAGTTAAGAACTTCTTAATCCAAATAGCTTCTTTAGTAGCATCCGATGCAGTTATGTATTCGGCCTCTATAGTGGAATCAGCTGTGATACTTTGCTTGGAACTCTTCCAGCTCACTGCACCTCCATTATAGATGAACAAAAACTCAGAGATAGACTTTCTATCATCCATATCTAATTGAAAATTAGAATCTGTGAAGCCATCTACTTTCAAGTCACCTTCTCCATAAGTCAAGACCAAATCTTTAATTCTTCTCAAGTACTTAAAGATTGCCTTAACTGCCATCCAGTGTTCCAAACCTGGATTGGATTAAAACTAGCTAGTCACACTAATAACATAGGCAATGTCAGGCCTAGTACTCAAGATAGCATACATTAAGCTTCCTATAGCCGAAGCATAAGGAACTTTGGCCATTTGTTCCATTTCCTTAGGTGTCTTGGGTGACATACCCTTGGACAAATGAACACCATGCCTAAAAGGTAACAATCCTCTCTTGAAATCAAGCATGTTGAACCTCTTCAACACCTTTTCCAAGTAAAGACTTTGGGATAAACCTATTATTCTCTTCGATCTATTTTTATAGACTTGAATCCCAGGAATATAAGTTGCCTCCCCTAAGTCTTTCATAGAGAAAGTTTTAGATAGCCATACTTTCACAGAAGTCATCATTCCAACATCATTACAAATTAATAAAATGTTATCAACATACAAGACAAGGAAATTGAGTTGGCTCCCACTAACCTTCTTATAAACACATGGCCCATCTTCATTCTTTATAAAACCATAAGAACGAATAGCCTCATCGAAACGATGATTCAAACTCCTTGAAGCTTGCTTTAAGCCAAGATAGATCTATTAAGCTTACATACCTTTGAGCCTTCCTCGGATTCATAACCCTTGGGTTGCTCCATGAAAATGTCTTCCTCAATATAACTATTAAGGAAGGTGGCCTTGACATCCATTTGCCAAACCTTATAATCATAGCGTGCGGCTATAGCTAAAAGAATTTGAATGGATTTAAGTATGGCTACGGGTGAGAAGGTCTCCTCATAGTCAACCCCTTCCCTTTGGCGAAACTCTTTTGCTACAAGCCTAGCTTTATAGGTCTTTATCTTTCCATCTGCGCCAATCCTTCTCTTGAAGATCCATTTGCACCCAATGGGAACTATTCCCTCAGGAGGATCAACAAGTGTCCAGACTTGGATAGCATACATGGAATCCATTTAAGCTCTCATAGCCTCAATCCATCTAGAAGAATCTTTATCACATAAAGCTTCCTTATATGTAGTACGATCATTAACATGAATGCTTTCTTCATGAACATGCAACTCTTGCATATTATGAAGAATGCCATATCTCTCCGAAGGATGAGATATCCTGCTAGGTCTTCTAGGAGTCGGTGTAATGACATGCTTAATTAGAATAGGCTCTTCAGGTTGATCAATTTTCATTGGATCAATTTGTTGGGCTTCTTTAGATGACTCTTCATCTAACATTATCTTCCTTCCTTTACCACTTTCCTTTAGAAACTCTTTCTTAAGGAAAATAGCATCTCTGCTTACAATAACAACTTGTTCAGCAGGAAGATAAAAGCAATACCCTAAACTGTCTTTAGGATATCCAACAAACCTTCATTTTATCGATTTCACATCCAACTTGTCTGATTTTAGCCTTTTAATAAAAGCCGGACATCCCCAAATCTTAATATGCTTAAGACTTGGCATTCTACCATGCCATATCTTATATGGTGTAGTAGAAATTGATTTGGATGGAACATGATTAAGGATATAGCAGGCAGTTTGGAGTGCAAAACCTTAAAGTGAAATAGGAAGATCGGTGTAGCTAATCATAGAACGCACCATATCCAATAAAGTTCAATTCCACCTCTCAGACACACCATTCAATTGAGGTGTTCTAGGCAGTGTTAGTTGAGATGTAATGCCATGTTCCTTAAGGAACTCAATGAACTCGGTACTTAAGTATTCACCTCCTCGATCTGATCTTAGAGTTTTAATACTTTTCCTAGTTTTGGTTCTCTACTTGGGCTTTGAACTCTTTGAACTTTTCAAAGGATTCACTTTTGTTCTTCATAAGAAACAAATGCCCAAACCTTGATAGATCATCTATAAAGGTTACAAAGTAGTAGAAACCACCTCGAGCCATTTCACTAAATGGTCCACATACATCACTATGTATGATTTCCAACACATCATTGGCTTTTGCCATTTGTCCAATAAATGGTGATCTAGTCATCTTGCCTTGAAGACAAGCCTCACAATTCGAATTGGATGCATATCCAAGATTGCTCAAGATTCCCATCCTTTCCAACTTTATGATCCTATCTTCCGCAATGTGACACAATCTCAAGCGCCATAGATGTTTGGAGTTATTAGTATTGTCAATTAGCATTACATTTTCATTAATCACATTAACTTGAGGTTCATTATTATGGAATTATTATCAATATAATATAATATAAACCATATATTAAATAACCCATGCCAATTATATTACGTTTAAAGTATATATTACAAACGTCCCTTTTGAATAAAAATTCATAACCTTTGCTACTCAAACTAGAAATAGAGACAATGTTTTAAAGGCATTAGGTACATATAATACATCATCCAACAACAAAACATGATCATAAAAGACTAATAGAAGTAGATCCTAT
>CATIWK010226929.1:0-13410 GCA_949634005.1 Mallotus japonicus
GACTAATAAGAGGCGACAAAAACCTTGGATTAGCTTGTGCTTAGTACGAAGAACTTTCAATTTTTGTTTGAGCTCGGATCTCAGTAACAGGCCTTGATGAATTTATGTCCATCCTCCCACATGAAACTCGTCTGACTAGAAACTTAGCTGGGCTTCGGGCACTGATTGAGAGGTGGTAAAACACTATGTACACCTTTCATTTTAACTTTAGGGAGATTTCCCTCAATCCAGTCGATTTCCACTTGATCACTGGTTTACCATTTACTGGGGTACAGGTTCCTTTCGATTGTTGCTTGTATTCTCCTCGCCTTAATGGTAAGAGAAAGAGATACATTTCCTAGTTATTAGGTCTTCCTTTTACTTCACTTGGTTATCAAGGCAGAGTAGTGCTTCGGTATTCGAGGATCTACGATGCTTGTCAAGATTGGACCCCCTCTAATGCTGTTGAAGTTGACCAGCTTGCCCAATGTTTTCTTTTTTCCTTCTTGGTTCTTGTGTGTTTTGTAACACTGAGAGTAGCATTGATTTATGCTTTCTACCTGTCCTACGCGACTTGGATGCGATTAATAGCTATAACTGGGGTGGTGCTGCTCTTGCACATCTCTATGGTTGCTTGGATAAGGTTTGTCGAGGTCATAGTCATCTTAGTGGTCTCTGGAGAGTTCTAGAGGTAAACCCTTTATTCTTTCTACCACTTTGCTCATTTCTGATTCTTTATTGACATGTTTGTCTTTCTATTTTTTCACTTTATATAGATTTGGGCGTATGAGTATGGCATTTTCCTCCACCATAAATGGAACATGAGGATGATGATGTCCCTAGCATTCCTCAAGGAGCTTGGTACTTGAATGCTTGTAGAGGGACTTCCAAGGATTTTTCCTATCATAGAAGTCGCTTGAACAACTTGAGCTTTCATGATGTAAGTTTTTGCAAAGAAAGAAAAACTTAGTTAGTATTCCCATCTTTATTCATTTATTTTTACCTTTATTTGACAGTTGCTTCATGATCCATTCGGAGTTGATATTAGCACGCTCGGGTTTGTTAGTGCTTTGCAAATGAGAAGAGTTCTGCTCGAGGGTTCCTTGGTGAGTGAGTTTGGCATTGGTGGATTAGTCCTGATAGTCAACGTGTACCTCGCCTTCCACCATTTACCATGACTTCTGCTAAGATAGTGTGTGATAGAGATTTGGAGCTTTCTTTGGCAGGCTTTCCACATGAGACATTCTTGGAGCATTTTAAGGAGTATGCTTACTTTCACTTCATTCAGTCTTGCCTATTGCATATTGTGCCTGACAGTGTATACTAAGTTGGTCCAAGCGCTATACCTTCTAAGATTCACTCCACTACTTTTGAGGTATTGATTTATTATCTTATGATCTTATTTTATCTTCTGCGTCTATTTTTGATTCAAGTTTACAGGTTCATAAGAGAGGTCGTGTGGAGTCTAGTGCTCAAGGTGAGGTTGCATTTTACCGACATAGCATTGATGTCAAACCTGGGGATTTTAGTCGAGAAGTGAATTTAGAGTTCCCAGTTCTTAATTTTGTTCATGAATCAGAGATCCATGAGGAACTTCCCACTCTTTACTGTCAGCCTGTTACATTTGCACCTGCTGAGACCACTCATGTAAGATACTTAAAACTTCATCTTGAAATTGTGTTAATGGTGAATAAAAGAATAATAACAATCATGTTTAATGCAGGTTAAGAGGTCATCAGTTGAGAAATTGATGAGAGTATTATACATGGCAAAGAATCTTGTTTCCAAGGTCAATAAGAAAGCATTGGTAAGTATAAATACATATGTACACATGAATATGCATATAAATGAACAACTTTGATGCATTTATGAAAATGAACAAGCAATTATCAATGAATGTACGCATGTATGAATATGAACAAGTAAATGCATGTATGCATGTGAGTATGAATGCATGTGTGAGTATGAATGAATGATTATCAATGTTTATGCAAACTCTAATCCCCATTTTTTCTCAACTGCAGGAACTTATTTCTAAGAATAGATGCATGAAACAACAGATGACTGAGTATGAACATGAAATCCGTGACCTGAGGAAGCAGTTATCTAGGAGTTGTAGCACCAGATAGACTCCTATCTTGTTCTGTTCGTTTTCCACTTATCCACATGTATCTCGAACTTATGTACCTTTATGCCTGACTTATTTTGAAAATTGCATAATTCAAAAATTTAAAAAGGAATTTTGACATTGAAGGAAAATACCGATGCATCACCTTATTGATAATTCTAAGGCAGGACATGATGGAGGTAAAACTTTAAGATTTTAATAGAAAAACAAAGATGTAATGCAAGACACTAATGCCACAATAAAAGTGTTATTATTATTCTTGTAAGATAGGTAAACGTAAAACGTGTGCGTAAGTAAATTGAAACAAAGAATGCAAACTAAACTGTAAATATAACATGTATGAAGATGCAAGTATATGTACAAATGCACATTTATTAATGTGAACTAACATGTAATGTAATAAGCTAAGATGTGAGTCTCTATTTATGTCTAAATAATACGTTGAACATGTATATAAAGAAATTAAAACCACATGGATGTGTGGATTATTTTAAATAATAAGTGTATGAAGATTCCATGAATTTATTTATGCAGATAAATAGAATTAGCAATGCATGGAAGTGCATGAAAGAAATAACTACTAAGGTTTATAATGAAACCACATGTATGCATCTTTTGCAAAATCATGAATGAACATATTATCTATATGCACAAGTAAATTTAAATGAATGCATGTTTTAAAAGAAAGCCACCCCTTTTGGCAAAAGTACCATGTGTCATCTAGCTCTGTTCACTGCTTCTTAAATTGTACTGTAATGCCCCCAAGATTCCAAAACAAATGCTTTCAAAACCACAACTGACAACATAAAGATTCCCCGAGAACTGAAATTCAATTGAATATGCCCTAGGCTAAAAATCATCTCATCATGTCATTTGGATTAAGATTACCTGAGTAGGTCTCCAGATGGAAATATAAAACATGCCTCCAGAACCTTTATGAGATAAACCAAAATATATCCTTAAAATTGAAAATCAGCTTCAGATGCCACCATGATTAAGGATGAACCAAACATGCCAATTGAATCAAACACGCCCCCCAGGATCTTCATAAACCATATCATTAAATCCAATCATGCCCTTAGATTTTTAGGAACTGAATGTTACCTCCAGGATAATGAATGCTAGAAGTGTAACAAAAGGTTGTTATAAGTAAAAAAATATTTATAAAAAGAAACTTAAAAAGATTTTGAAAACCTTTTTACCACTTATTTTATTTTATAATCAATGCTAGCATGAGATAGAAAGCTGTCTTTGGCCAACATTTATTATAAATTTGAACACGCTTAACAAATGAATCCTAATCATGCCCATAACATCACACTTGTTATTGGTTAGTCTTTGAAAGGTTTTCTAACCAAATATTATTCATGCTCACCATATCCCTAACTTTTGCCTAGGAGAATATTTTGATTTCCTCCTAGTGGGATACTTGATTTTACTCTGGAGGCAAAAGGATGCATTTGAAATTATTCGCTCTATTTTCATAGTTGATCACCTTGATAAAAGGTTAAAAGTCTGAGAAAGTTTAGGGGCTTTTTAAGAAAAGGTTTATTTATTTATGGCTTAAAGAAAAAGGTATGGTACTGGTGAGAAAAAAATACATTAATTTTTTTTTATATAGGAAAAGGAGCGAAGGTTTATTGTCTTTTAGGCTTGGTTATATTCTATTTAAGGTGATTTGATTTGCAATATGAGTACCAACATTTTACATAAGTAAAGAGCATATATAGCAAACAAAGTTCAAACTTGAAATCTAGGCAATTCCATTTCATGGATCATGAACATTATATATTTACTAAATCAAGTAAATCTACATAGACCACAGACATAGTGGTTATTGCACTTCAGATAGGCATATACACATTTGGTAACCCCTGTTGCTTTCAAATGCATATAGCCAAATCCCATAGGCAAGACCAACCACACTTTCTCCACTAATACATGTGTATTACATGGAAAGGGAATGAAAGGACTTTTATTAAGGTTGTAATGGGGCTAGGGTAATGGCTCAAACAAGAAATGGAAATGAAGGTAAACAAAAATGAGAAGGATCATTGACATAATTGATTAATGGAAGAACCATACAGATAGATGAAGATACTACAATTTTGGGCCTTTTCTTTTCTTTTCTTTCCTATTTTTTATTCTTTTGATTTTTTTATATCATTTTTTAATACTTCATCTTTTTGAAACTTCTCACTTACAATCCCCCTTTTTTTTACTTATGTATTTCTATCAATAACCTGACCCATATCAAGGTAAAGTTTAGTATTTAGGTTAATAGGTATGGTAAATAGAGGCTACATAAGAAAGTACAAACAGTTATTAAAAATTTGAAGAAAAAGGCTCAAGATGGTTAGCAAGTGGTACTATTTGTGTACAAGGTAGGAAAAGAGGAAGTGACAAACGGTTAAATAAATAAATGCCTAAATCATTTCCCTAATCATGTATACAACTATGATTTCACCTCGAAAGGTTGGATGATATGTTCTAGGACTTGTAAAGCATCAGGAAATATACCCAAATGCGTAGAAGCCCCCTCTAAGTAAGCACACACAACCAAAATACATGGGTCTAATGTATTATTACCCTAGTAAATGCCAATTGTTCCACTCATGAATGTGCCAGCAAAACTAATTAAGTATATCCAATATAGAAAACAAAAGTGGTCCTTGGAAATAAAATAAGAGAAATCTCTTTTATTTTTAAAACAAAATTTATAAGTAAATACAATATTTACAAAAGCTATTGAAAATTTAAAAACTCATTGGTGCTCAATTACTAAGTAGACCATAAGCTCAAAGAGAATAATTGGGTAAAATTTCAAGTTAGAGGCTCAAAGAGAACAAACATTATTGGGTAGAGTTTGGCAAGAAAAGGGGTCCTTTGCCTTCATTTTATTATATTTTATTATTATTATTATTATTTTATTTTCTCTCACTCAATCAAGTGTGATACGATGTGCATGGTTATGATTCACAAGCTAAGTGTGCAAAAATTAATAAGAAATATTGTAAAGAGAACAACCAACTTCATTTATTAAAAGTTAGAAAAACATCAATAAAATAAGTTAATAAACCAACATCATACAGAGTTTAAAAAGAAAATTACATTTTATTGTAATTTTGACTTATTCACATAGATAAAAACTAGAGAAAACAATACTACATTAAGTTTAGACTTATTCACAACTTTTGCCAAACTAATAGCATCCATTATTCTACTTAAACCTTAACTACATGCAAAAAGTGTCTAAACACCACACTACTCATATGAGGTTCTTCATATCCTATGATGTTCCATCTGGCCTAACTCAATTTTGCATTGGTCAACCAAATCTTGAATGTCCTTGCGCAACTTATAGCATTGGTTAGTGATATGGCCAGTCTATTGATGGTAATCACAATAAGCTTTATAATCATGGTGTGGGGGGCAGGCTTTGAGATTGCGGTTTGGGTTCTTTAGGCTTCATCAGTCCATTTGCTTGGAGTTTCTCAAAGATCTTAGATAATGATTGGGTTAAGTTAGGTAGTGGCATTTTGTTTCTTAATGTTTGAGTCTTCTTCACACCATATTGGTTTTTGCCCTTCTTGTTATCAACAAATGAGACCTTGACTTGTTGATTTAGAACATTTTGCACCCTACTAGTCTTGATATGAGCATTTTCAAGAGATTGACATGACATTGAGGGAAGTGTTTAAAGAGGGGGTGGAACTTTATGATAATTTATCTTTGGTGGGGTAGCAATCCTTGTAGCAACTTTGTTGAGCACTTCTTGGACAATATTCTCCATATTCTTTTCCAAGTATCCCTTTACTTTTTCTTCCACTAGCTTCTCAAGGAATTTGCTTATATTTTTGTCCATGGTTGAACTTATGCCAAAAGGGTAGGCCTTATAATGATTAAAATGGGGAAAATGAATTAAAACGGATAAATGAAAAGACATATGAGACAATGATGAACATGAATTGCTAATATAGAAAATGCATTAAACATGGAAAGTTAAAATTAAGAAACATGTTTGAGTAAAAATGAGACTCAAGAAAATTTGAAAAGACCTTTATCTATTAGAGTGGGTTAAATAAGTTAATATATGACCTTGTACAAAAATTTTAAAGAAGACAAAATGACATGTAAAAGTAAGCAAGCAAACATGTACTAATGCATGTGAATACATAACTAGGTGGATGCATGAACCTAGCGTGATATGTAATATGACATGTTAAAACTAACAATAAAAGTTGATACATGAGTGGCAAACAATAAAGGATTAATTTGAACATGCAAAAAGCAAGAGAAAAAAAATGTATAATAATGAAAATGTAACAAATTATGCATGAATTCACATAATATAATGCAGAAATGCAAAACAAGTGAATATCATATTGAAATAAGTCATAAAAAGATAATATATAATCCTAAAGAATAAAACTAAATATAAAAACATGTGATTAATGAAAAAAACAAGAACAAAACGATGGTATGAAAATGGGTTGAAACTAGACAAAAATGATGAAATTAGGAAGAAAATGATGATGTTATACTTTAAAACTAGAGAAAATACTAAAGAAATGTAAAAAAAAAAACAGATTAAAACTTGACAAGATAATGAAACAAAGAAAATAAGTGAAAAAAAATTAAAGGTTAGAAATTATTTTTCTTTTTAAAGAAAATGTATAATTAATAACCTAAAATTTATGGTAAAAATGTTAAAGGGACACACATGTAACAACTAAAAAAAATGACAATACTAGACAATCAATAAATTATGAATGGATGAATGCATGAATGCATGAACGCATATGCAATGTAAAATGCCATAAATAAGACACACAATAGCAAATAGAGTCCCTTCCAACCTTATCTCTCCCACACAGGCGGTTATTCAATTTCTTTCCTAGGCAGGGCTTACCAGAATATCATCAGGGGAAGAATCGGCTCGTGACTCTTGAAAATGAAAAATTAACAAACAAGGATGATTTATCTTTACACACATGGTTTTATTCTGACAGAGTTTCATGGTACTTGAATATTTTAAACCAAATAGTCTTCTGGAGTAGCGCTGTGATATCAGGATAACCATATTTGGTCATTAGGACATACCAGACTCGGGATTTTAATCCTTATATATCCAAATAAATCATAGATATAAACCACAGATTAGCTTATTATGTACATTGGATTGTATTATAATAAGTTCCAAACTGGTTTATTTGGGTATATATAGGCTAAAATTATTGCTCCATAGGATTAATTAGGTTAAGATATTAAAGGACCAATGGTAATATGTATAGATTATACTCTGATGATTAGATTTAAGTTAATGAAAACATGGGAAATCAGAATAACCTTCTGGACATAGTATCCCCATAACTAGGGTTAGGTTATTAAGATATCTCCAGTTTTCTTATCAGACAAAACACACCTATTTGGATCTTGAGGTTTTAGCAAATTAGTCATGCCGTCATAACCATAAAAGTCATAATTTTTTAGACCTATGACCTAAATGGTATGAACCGTTTTGGGTCATAACAAATAAACAATATATAGCAAATGTGTCATGATAGACTGACTAAGTTCGCATGGACCTTTTAGGTTCAAATGGGTATATAAAGTCTAAATAAGGTTAACTCGATTCTAGTAAGCACATTATAAGATATACATGTCACCAAGG
Organism: Mallotus japonicus; assembly: GCA_949634005.1. NCBI lineage: Eukaryota > Viridiplantae > Streptophyta > Magnoliopsida > Malpighiales > Euphorbiaceae > Mallotus > Mallotus japonicus. Next base: position 7,782 of record CATIWK010226929.1, read on the forward strand.
ACTCAATTTAAATCAAACACAACATATTAGGCACAAATGAACAAGCACGTGCAATATAGGTTACAATCCTAGTGGATGTTTCTAGGGTCACTACATGGGTTAGTCAGGTTAAAAGGCCAAAGGTTCCTTTAGCGAGATGCCCTCCATTATAGACATTGAGTTATAGGCCAAGGTCAGAGGTGCCCTACATCTTTTGCAAACTTGAGAGAAAACTACCCCCCTTTAGAACTTGGGTTATAGCCTCTGGTCAAATGAGCCCTGTAGTATCTCTTTAACCGAGTTAAGGCTAAAGGTGACAATGTCAAACTAATCAACCCATGAGTCGAGTGGAGTCAAGGTGGATCATAATTTGACACCATTGGGTTTATTAGGCTTGTGTGCGTGTGAAAACTGTCGTGATACAAGTTGGTCTATAATAGTATATATAATTGGAAGTAAAGTACAAACTTTGGGATCATGATCTCAATCCCCAATGGAGTCGCCACTGTTGAAGCCAGCGGGACCGACTCGGCACTCTTTGGATCACATACCCTTTTTCTTTGTTACGGGAAAATAGAGGGTAGTGAGGGGAGTAATGAAAGAGCTTAGGATGGCATAAATGCACTTATAACCCACCACTGAAGTAGTAGAAAAAAAAAGGAGTCGCCATTCTGTATCACCTGAGAAATTATTTGTTTTAAGGACTTAGGCAAACTCATATCCCTTGCTTGGAACCGTATTCTCCCATTGGATAAAGCATTGGGTTCGTATTTTGATGTCAGTAGGATTATGCTGTTTTGTTCGAGGCATCTCCATACCGCCCAGATGCTGAGCATTGTCAGCCTTACTTTATGTACAGTGCTTCCAAGAATTATGTACTATTATACATCAACAACTACATGCAAATGCACATAATATATACACACAAGCACAAAAGAGTATGATAAAATGATGCATGAATATGGTAGAATGATGCATGATCATGGCAAAGGCTAAACTAATGTACCTAACATGGCACACATGGCATACATGGCATAAACATAACATAATAACATGAAAACTAGGAAAGCATATGAGCATGGTAAATCTACATGTTATAGTAATATCATACAAGCATGGCATAATGCAAATAAAGTATTAAAAGGAAAACAATAAATTCATGGCATGGCAATTATGGCAAAGTCATGTTATGAACAAATAAATGCATGCTAAGTAATGAAATATGACAAATAAAATCAATAAAAGAAATAAATTGAAATAAATTAAAGAGAAGAGAGATGAGAACAGCTAACACATTTTGCAAACATCCTCTCTATGATTGCTCCATATTCTGAGTTTCGGGATAATAAAATATTTTATTTGAAAAATGAAAGAAAATTACTTTAAAAATCAAAATAAAGCTAGTAAAATGCTTAAAAGATGAATTTAGCTTTGAAAAGAAATAAAAATGAATATTTTTGAGAAAATAGCTTAAAAAGCCTAAATAAATGAAAACTGTTTGAAAATGAATTCTAAATAAAGAGGATTTTAGAAAAACATTTAAAAGTATCATTTGATTGATTACATGAACCATTAATTCACAACATGAGTTTCCATCAAGTTAGGCCTTAAAATGTGAATTTTGTACCTTGGATGGACATTCTCACATTACGGATTGATGAACACATAATTAAATCATTTTATTTGAAAAATTAGAAAATAAAGGAAAATGTGATCCATATCCTTGCATTTGGATGATTTTTGTGATCAACAAAGAACAACAAAACTATCACATAAAAACATAATATTATTAATAATATGAAAATGGAAAATAAAATATGAGAAATATTTATGGAAATGCATAAAGAAGATGTAAAATTCCATATTTAAATAAAAATGAGAAAATGAAAAAAGATTTATTTATTGAAAATGAATTGAAAAATAAGTGCAAAAGATACCATTTTATTAACCATAAAAGATTAATTACCCATTAAAAGAATAAAAACAGCTTTGGTTGATTTTTAGTTGTTTTCTAGTTGATTGTTGGTTGCCGGCATAAAATGAAATACAATTTAAACATAAAAATAAATGGAAAACTTGATGCAATTGACAAGATAAAGCATAAATAATATCAAAGAAGATATGTAATAATAAAATTACAAATTAAAGCAAATAAATAAGGGAGGAGTATGAGTGGAGATTGCAAATAATATGTAAAAATAACAAGGACATAAATAAAGTATAAAAATAAAGAGAAATGAGAGTTAAGTGTAGAGATTGAGATGATAATTGGAAATACAACAATATAATATATAAATTAATAATCAAAATAACAAATGAAAATAAAGGTTAGAAAATAAACAACAATAGTAATAAATGTTAGTAGAAGTTAGTAAAGTTTAGTATCTTGAGATTGATAACAAGAGATATATAAAATGCAATGGATGATGCTAATGCAATGCATGCTCACGCAAGCATTAAATAAATCCGGGGTGCGTGCAAAGGATGATGCATGATGCAATTCGGGAAGCATGCAAAGTGATGCAAATTCAGGAAGCATGCAAGTATACAAGTGATGCAAGCTGGGAAGCATGCAAGTATGCATCTAGAGAATCTAAAAATGAGCACCCACATGATAGTGATATGCATAAAGGTACATGAATGCATGATAATGCAATAATGCAAAAGAAATTGAGAGAAAAGTAGAGAATAGTAGTATAATATAATCGAGAGTAGAGAAAAGGTTAGTAGAGAAAAGAAAATAGTATTAGATGTGAAATAAGCATATAAATGACAAGAATGTGACTCTTATGAGGTTAGAGACACTAAATAAGATCAAAATAGCATTTAAAAGCTATTCTTGACACTTAAACCCAACATTAACACAAAATGGACTCAATCAAAACATGAAATATGAAAATAAAAACCCACAAGACTCTAAAATTGAAATAAAAACACATAGATGAAGTACGTGTGTCAAAATGATAACAATAATCATCAAGAGTTTAAACTATGGACATCAATGCTCTTAAATCAACACAAAAGTCACAAAATGCACAAATAATGATATAATGAAAAACACAACCAAAATTACCCACAAATGATAAAAACCCTAAATTAAGACACAAATTATGCATAATTATATCTCAGCAACATCACAGCAATAATCAAAGTTTGATTAAGCATAATCAAATAATAAACATGCATAAAACACAATAAACAAGACTTTAAGCAAGAATAAACATAAAAATAAGCTAAAATAATCCAAAAATCATAGAAATAAACATCAAAATATTTAATTAAGAGTCACATAAACATCAACAAACATAATTACAATCACCAAACCAAAGGAAGATTAAGGATCACACTTAAAAACACCTAAAGAGGAGTTTTGAGAAATAAAAAGAAAATAATTGTAAAATCACTTAAAAATAGAAAAATAAGTTAAAATACTTCATTTCTATCATCCTAGGATCTTAGGGGAGGGTTAGAATCAAACTCAAGCAAGTATATACCCTCTGGAAGCCTAAAAACCATCATCGGAGTCATTTAGAGTGCAAAGGAGTGAACAATCGATTTTAGGGCCTAAACAACCAGATTTGGAGCCTGAATATCTGGTTTTGGGGCCTCCAACAAGCGTTCTGGAAAGGCCAACAACCGGTTTTGGGCCATGAACAGCCGATTTGGTTGTTCATCATTGGCTATCGGTTGTTCATGTTAGAACAACACGATTTGCACTCCTTTGCCTTCAAATCTTGATTTTAATGCCCCAAACTCCAGCAATGAGATGGGAATCGATGAGAGTGATGTTTTAGAAAGTGTTTAACCTCAGAATTTAGGCATTAATTCACCAAGAAGCACCAACTGATTGTAGAGAATTGAAATTGAACAAAAAGGGGAAAGTGTGTTTTTAGGTGGGTTTAATGTTTGATTTGGTTCTGATTTGTGTGAAATTGGTTTGCTAGAGATAGGTTTTGAATTTGGGTGATTGATTTTGGTATTTTTTAGAGTCATTTGAGAAGAAAATAGAGAGAAATTAGGTCTAGAGGAATTTTGGCATAGTTTCCCTTAATTTCCCAAATTTTCCCTAATTTCTAAGGCTTTTTGGAGAGAAATCCTTTTTGTTTTTTTGTGCTGGAATCTCTATTTTCAAAAGTGGAAAAAGCCCCCTAAAGCTTTCCTCAAAGCTTCTATTTATAGGCAAACATATGTGGTGGCCTTTAGTGTAAGTTCCTTTGAATATTCAAGGTTATTAGGTCAAAGCATATATTATCCCATTAAAAAGGTAACATTTGTCCTATTATATTCCAAATTTGGAATATTCTTTACTTGGAAAGCACCTCTTTTGACAAGTGTCCCTCTTTGGATAAGGACAAGTAGAGGCAGGTAGTTGTGGGACCCGGTTTGACCACCGGAGGCCAAATTTTGACTTTTTGCCGAATGGGACCCACTGGCACACTGGAATTTTAGAAGACAGTTTCAAACTAAAATTCAACTCTAGGAGCTCTGTTTGACCACTGAAAAGTTTTGTTGACCAAAGTTTGACTTTTGTTCTCGGGGCTTCCATAGGTTAAACCAAAGCTTCAGGAATCAAAACTAGTCTGAAAACTACAAAATACAGACTGTAAACAGGCCTTACATAGGACTGTACTTATTGATTTAGAAGACACAACTTGGGTGAACTTCTCTTTGATTATTCTTCTCAAACCTCTTTCTCAATACCAAAATGGTTGGGTTAAGGTTTGATCGGGATTTGGTTAGGTCTTGAAATGGTGCGATTGGTGATCGGGTAAGGTTTTAGTGGTTCGGAGGTTTTGAAAAAGCTTGAATATCAATTCTCTTCATCAAATTGATTGTCTGATGAGACATTTTAGCTTTTTCATCATCGGCCATTAGGGTTTTGAAAAACGACCCCAATTGAAGTCTCCATTGTAGGCGGCAAGGTTCAGTGCACGCCTAAGTTTTCGGTGACCACGGCACTGTATGGGCTCAAGGCCCACTAGGAAATACAACATAGGCTTTAAGCCTATTTTAGAGATGGGAGTCACCACCCGAATAAGACTTAGGGCACACTTTACAGTAATTGGATCCCACGGAAGGCCCATCAGTCGTCCTCATAGATCGAGTTCGGAAACTGGGTATGGGCTTTTAGAATGGCCACCTAACCTTGTGGTGGCCTCCGTTTGTGTTTTGTGTTTTATTACCTTTAATTATTTAATTATTTCTTTATTTACATTCAAATTGTAATTGCTTCCAAAAAATTTTTGAATTTTACAATTAAGCCTGAGTTTGGAATTAATTCCAATTACATGCAATTTGGTCCAAAATCCACAACATTCACAATTAAATTAACAACATAAGATAAAAATAAATTAAAGTGAGCATGCAAAGAAGTGGGGGAAGGAGAAAGGAATTATAACTTTTTAATCATGCAAGAAATAAAATTAAATGCACACAAAAAAAAAGGGGAGAGAAATATTACAACCCTTTTCACTGATTATATATTAAGAAGAGTAGTTTTTTTAGTTTAAATAATGCATGTTTATGGTATTTGTTATATTTTTTTAATTAGAATTTAGTTATTTCTATTTTTAATAAACTTAGTAATATTTGTGGATTTCTTTTAAAATAATAAATTTTATGTGCATTTCATGGTGGAGAAGCAACTTTC
>CATIWK010227061.1:0-12052 GCA_949634005.1 Mallotus japonicus
AAAGCAAAGTCAGAACTAATACCTCGAAGAATCTCGGAACTTACCATTATTCCTGAGATACACTCTCCGCAGGTACCGCAGGAAACAATTCTCAGCAGAAGTCCTCATAGATATACTCTGCTCATGAATCCTCTTTATTAGCACGACATCCTCTTCAGATAACTCTCGGGGACACCGCATACAGTGACAATCATCCACCCATAGATGACGGATCTTGAAAAACTCCATAGGATGTTCTATGACAAAATACTTATGTCTTGAAGACTTGGGTATGTCTTGGAGTTTCACAAATAGACTCAAATGGGGAACAACCGCTAGAGCAAACGTTAGCTCCCCCTTTTTCTTATTTAAACTATACATATAATGAAACATGTCAAAATCTAGCTCTCTACCCTCCCTATGCATCAACTCCATATGCCCAGTTAAAATCCTATAACTATTGGGATGTAATTGCCCGGGAGTAATATTATACCTATTCAAGAAAAGTTTCACAAAAGGATCTATGGGAAATCTCAACCCACCCTCTAGCTGATCCTGGTATACTACCATTTTTATAGCATCTGGGTAGGGCTCGTTCGCTCTCCAATCAGTGGTATGTAATGTATAGGCCTGGGGAATGCTAAACCGACGCCTATACCATTCTAACATCCCAAGATCCACCCTCGACTCAAACAAGTCAGACTTTACTTATTCTCTAGGAGGCATGGTGTTACAGCAAGAAAGAAAAACTAATAAAAAAAGAGGAACTAAAGGTATTCACCTGGAGAGCACATCGACCTTGATAGCAGCAGTAATGGAGGCAGAAATAGTTGCACACAAGAGAAAAGTGAGTGAGAAGCGAAGTGCCTCTTCACAACATCTTTCCTCATTATTTATAACCTAAATGTCTTTGGGAAAGACTCAGTTTACCTTTGCTAACAGAGTACTCCTCGCAGCAGTTACAAGGGCACTATAGTCATGACATCTTCATAATCAATTATCATTATTGAAAATAATAATCGAGGCCCTGTCCTCCCCAACAGATGCGATGCTCTATCTGTAAAACTGCCGTCACACGTCACTTCTTCTGACAATTGATCAGACAATAGCAGTTATGCAATATTCAAAATTCAAAATATCTCAAAAGCTATGACACATGTCTGGCTTCCAGCTGTCTTGGATCTCAAATCATTATGATTAAAGCCGAGCATCTTACTAAGGGCCAAGTATACATAAACTCGCCTTCTCGGGCCACGACTACGTGCCGAGCATCTCACTAAGGTCCAAGTATATAGAAACTCACCTTCTCGGGCCATAATTACGTGCCGAGCATCTCATTAAAGGCCGAGTATATAGAAACTCGCCTTCTCGGGCCACGACTATGTGCTGAGAATCTTACTAAGCGCCGAGTATACAGAAACTCGCCTTCTCAGGCCACAACTATGTGCTGAGCATCTTACTAAGAGCCGAGTATATAGAAATTCACCTTCTCAGGCCATAATCCTGTGCCGAGCATCTCAAAACTCCTACCTTGTCGGGTCCCATTCTTCATGTTCACTATAACACTGGTGGGTTACTCCCTCGGGACGTCGAGCTTCTATAAGCCCATTTGGCATTTTCTTTTTTAATTTTCAGGTTTATAAAGACTCGAAACCGAGCATCCTCTTCAATAGAGACTGAGGCTGGCCACCTCAATCCACCAATACGGCATCAACGAATTTTTTCTTCATCTCGGACATAAATATCTAACTATACTTTCGGGGGGGACTCTTAATACCCCACAGGTATATTCCTATTCTATATCAAATATATTCCTAAATAAATAGTAACTTGCAGAGAAAGAAAGCTCAAACCAAACATGAGAAGGAGTCTCAGATTAGGAATACTTCTAAAAGACACAAGTCCTACATGCAAGAGGAATCCTATTCCTTTTAGGTTTGCATATCTCATTCTCTATAAATACTCATTCCCCTTCCTCTTATTATTCATTCTATTCATCTATTACTCTCTCTTTATCTCTCTAAAACTCTCTTTCTCTACATTCTCTAACTTAAGCATTAGAGGGTTAGTGGGGGAAACCCCACATCTCACCTTGCTTCTTGTTGGTTACTTGATCACAGGACTCAGAGGTTCCGAAAATCAAGTTATCAGTTTCTTTGAAGATATTGAGCTATGGAAGAGAGAGGCGTGTGATTCTTGAAGCTCATCTTTGTGATCAAGATTGTGTTTTGGCTAATATTTTGGTTGCCCATTTTTTCTCTGCTATTTTTAATTGGTAGTTGTCCTCTAGTAGAAGGTGGTGTAGCATGTAGCAATGGTGGTGGTGCAGTGGCCGCCATTTCGAGAGAGATAGAAGATTATTTTTCTTTTTAGTTTAATTTTTCTTTTAAAATAAATTATATTATTTTTTATACATGGAAAATATGGAAAAACTGAGTGAGAAATTTTATTAATATAATGTTTATTTCACTCTTTTACAGGGAGAGTGTATTTCACGCATGGAATTTGATAGAATTTTGGACTTATTTGGTCTTAAAATAGAAGTTTTGGATTTATTTGTGGAAAAAAGTTTAAATTTGGCTTATTCGGTCCCGTATAACAAGTTGAAGGGCCCATTTGTATATTAGTCCTTTTTACAATTCTATGGCCAACTCTGTAAGTTTTGGTCAAATTTTATTATTATATTATGGACTTATCAAATCATTTGATTGACTAATGACTGTTTTTTTTTAACATTAAATGTTTCATTACTTATAAAGCAAAGGTGTCTGAGTACAACACAGATGCTAAAGCTGGGAGAATATTACAAGTCCATGAAAGGTTCAGCAAAAGAAAACTAGCATGTCTAGGAATCCAGTCGGCCACCCTGTTTACTAACCTAGAGATATGACAGAACTGGAAATATTGCTCATCAGAAAAGAGTATAAACATATCTTGAATAGAAGCGTGAAGAGCCCAGGGAACTCCTTTGCTGGGACAAGTGATAGCTTTAATTAAAGTAAACAAATATTATTCAAATATAATGTATTTGAACCTCTAGTCTTGGCTACAAGAACACCCGCAAGTAGTGCCATGGTCTCTGCCGCTAATGCCGAGGAGGAGAGTCTAGAGAAATAAAAGCCATCAACGAGTCTACCAGTGATATCGTGAACAAGGATAGCCATTGTTGCTGAACCCAAAGCTGCACAAAAGCTTGCATCTGTGTTGATTTGTAAGGTTCCTTGAAACAGACACTACGGTTGAACTTGTGAAACACCTGGAGAGGAAACTTTCCAAACAGGTTGTTGATATGCTTCAGCTAGTGACTGATGTTCAGTCTGCCTGAAGGAGGAAAGAACCTTTGATGGCTCCAGTAGGCCATTGTATGTAAAATATCATTAATCTTATGGGATTTGTAAGTTTAAGATGGCACCATCATCATTTTTTGGAATCATTAAACTACTAATATTACATATTTAAACCCATGAGGCCTAGTCCGGTTCAAGGTCTAGCAACGCAACATTAAGATTTAGAGTTAATTATATATATGGGCCAAGTCAATGCTCATCTTATCATTCATGGCCATGCTTCGTTTTTTCTTTCAGTTTTTTTTAATCTTTTCACTTTTGTACCAATATTGGCTTTGTGTTTTCATTTTTCAAAATTGGCGTTTTCCATCCATTTTTTAATTTTTTCTTTAATTTTTTAGCTATTTATTATTTTTGAAGACATCTCTAATTTAAGTTGATTGTATGTTGTTGACACTTAGTTTTGACCCACCCGAAACTAGAAAAACCCAATGATGAATAGCCCAAATGATAATCCAATTAAAGTAATGGCCAAAAAAATGGGAAGTTTAAACTCAAAATGGGCTTTTGGAATAATAATAAAGAAAGAAAAAAGAAAAAAGAAAAAAAAAGATTTTTTACTATTGGTGTAGGGAGTTAGAAAGTGCAGGGAAGTTAGAAAAATGAGGAAGAAGTTGGAGAGAAAAATAATAATAAAAGGGAAAGAAGGGGGAAAAGGAAAGGGGGTTATGGAAATAAAAAGAAAACATACACACAAAAAGAAAGAAAGAGAGAGGGAGCGCTAAAAAAATAAAGAAAATTTTTTTGCAAGAAAGGGTTTTTAGTTCTTTTGGTGAAAAAAGGAAGTGAATTTGCTAAAAGAATTAAAGGTGTCATTACTTTGAAGGAAGTCATCTTTGTAGATATTAATAAGTTGATGGGTTATTTAGGTTAAATGGGAGAGCCCATTAAAGATTGGGTTATTTAATGAATTAAATTTAATAATTATTTTTAATTGTAATTTTATGGATTGGACTTTGGATTTTATTTATTTATTTTGTGTTCATGTTAAAAGGTTTTAATTCTTTTTTCACCCCTCTTTTCTTTGTGCGTGCATTTATTTTATTTATTTATTTATTTTGTGGATAAATGTATATCATTTATGATGCATACTTGAATCGCACTTAAAATGCATGAAATTGGAATTAATTGCAAGCTTGGACTTAATTGTAAAATTTGGAATTTGTTTGGAGGTAATTGCAATTTGCATGTAAATAAAGAAATAATTAAATAATTAAAAGTAATAAAACACAAAATACAAACGGAAGCCAACTGCAAGGTTGGATGGACATTTAAAAGCCCATACCCAATTTCCGAACCTAATATCTGAAGACGGCTGCTAGGGCCCTCCGTGGGATCCAATTGCTGTAAAAGTATGTCCCGGGTCTCATCCGGATGGCGACTCCCATCTCCAATTTGGGCTTTAAGCCCAGGTTGTATTTCCTAATGGGCCCTGAGCCCGCACAGTGATATGGTCGCCGAACATTTAAGCGCGCGTTGAACCCTATAGCCCACAATGGCGATTCCACTAGTGATAGAGAAACTGATTCCAGTGTTTTGTATTTTATCATTTTTAGTTATTTTGTTAATTATTTCTTTTGCATTCATAACACTTTTCACATACTATACACACAATCCCGAAAAACTCACATGTACTTGTTTTATTGAAATTTATGTTGACTTACTTCTAATAAAACTCTTAAGTGGAGAAAAAATTTCTCACATCATGCCATCATCTAAATGTACTTAAATTGTTTGGATATTCAATTGATGAGAAGCTGTGCTTGGTTCTTGAATTTGCATCCACAAATCTATATGAAATTCATCCAGGTAAACTCTGCTAGCACAATTTCAATGTTGCTGAATTTTGATTAAGCTAATTCTATTACCAGCTTAATTTAATTGCATTTGTACATGTTTAAATTGGAAAGAAATGTTAGTGGTTTTTAAGCAAATCTTTAATGCAATGAATTATATACACACAAAAGGTGTCATCCTACACGATTTTAAAAAATCTAACAACATATTAGATGAAAATAGAGATGTGAAATTGATTGATTTTGGAGCTGTGAAAAGTGAGAAAGAAATTGGGTAGATTGGCACTCCAAAATACATGGCACCTGAGGTTGAAAGATTAAGTAAGATTTGCCCTCTAGTGCATCAGCAGATGATTTTATCAAGATTTTGTGAGTGATTGCAAATGATTGGAAGTGTATCTATGATTATCCAGCCACTTGCTTTTTATTAGGGGATCATTACACCAAAAATAAAGATATATTTACTTCAATAATAGACCAACATGTTGTTGTTCCAATAGTTAATCAGTGATATTAATTATTGTAACAAATAAATTTAGTCACCTATTTAGTATTTAGTGACAAATGTAATTGTCTTAAAAAATAATTTTAATAAAAAAATTAGTTGTTACTATATTTGCCTTTAAAAGCTACAACAATTTTCACTAAAGGTGTCAAACGTGATATGTATAATTAAAAAATTTGCATGATATGGTAAATATTTATAATACTATATATAAAATAAATTTTAACTTATGATATTTTTATACATTAGTTACAAAAATATAAATTTAAATTTCATAAAAAAAGAATTGCTGCAAAAGATATATCATACTTAAGTCACATTTAAATTTTTAATGATATTCACTTTTATTTTTACTTTTACTTTTACTTTTATGTGTGTATTAATAATTAACTCATAGTGAAATACTTTCAGTAAGGAAAATTTATCATCATCAAATTATATGTTCAGCTTTTCTTGGCATGGGGTGCACTTGTCTTCTCCACCACTCCACGTTTAACTGTAGATAACATGTATTTATGGTTGATTATACAGTCACTTTCATTTGTGATATATAAGAACTCAACGTTCACTTGATTTTTAATCAAGATTCAGCAGAAACTCGTGAAGGAGGCAATGGAGAAGTTGAATGTTGAATCTGCACATGCACTTCCATTGATAATATAAAAAAGGAGGCAGATGCTGTTGTGAATAGAAGGATTTGGAACTCTTTGGAATCAAAACAGACATTACAAGAACAAACCAGCGTAGAAATCCGAGTAAGTGCTGATCATATCCTAAAGTTGTGCTCACTTAATCAATATGGGCTAGATGTTTATTTTCAAGTTTATGTTATTTGCATTTTTAACTTAGTGCAACTTATTGAAGACCAAGATTGGATAAGGAAGAAAAATTTGTCAATGAGGGGTATATATAAGTAGAAGGAAAATCGGGAGTCCCTTTTTAAAGATTTATGTTCTTTGGAGGGACAACTAAGAAAAACAAATCAAAGAAAGAGTAGAGCTAACAAATGGATACTTAAATTAAGGGAACAACAACATGAAATGATGCAAGTAGCTCCTTCAATTATATAAGACACATTAAGTGAATGAATGTTCTAGTAGCCGCATTTTGAGGTATAGGATTGTCTATTAGTATTTGTGTCATTTGACCTCTTTGTTAGCAGAGAAAACATGGAAACTTGATAGAAATTTTAAAATATTAAGTAAAAATTAAATATCCATCTACCCTTTTCTTTAAGGTAAATATCCATCTATTTGAAGTTTACAAGACAAGTTAAGTTAAAGGACAACGATAGATGTCACTAGTAGTAACATTCATGTGTACGAGAAGAAAATTTTTTATTAAAATTATACGTATGGCCCCGCACATAGAGGCATGCAAATAGGAGAAGAGGGTGTAAAAAAAAATTTCATTCACAATTATTAGTCATATAGCTACTAGCTATATAAATGATTATCCTAAATTAAATAACCTATAAGTCAACATCGACTCACATGCCACCCTAGTAAAAATCACCACAAATTAATTTTTTTTCATTCCACCACAAAATGGAAATTTTTGTAAAAATAACTTAAATTGGTAAAATTTTTAAGTTTTTGCAATAAATTGGCAAAAAGCCCAATATTGACGGGTCAAACACTATTCTACCTACAAGTACAACTCAAGCTTGAGCTTCTGTTTAGAGGGGAAAATGGGTGTCAAGTAACATTGGTGTCTACTTATGTTAAATCCAGAACAATGCTTGATATTTAGCTCTTCAGAATATTCCTACGAAAAATTTGTAAATTCTAAAATAACTTCACAACTTGCTCTATTTTAGGACATTTATATCCTCTCATATTTAAACATTCAAATGCCATTGTAAGTTCAAATCCATCACTACCATCAAAATCAGTATCTTTCATCAATTTACTACCCACAAGTGAACACCGACCAATCTTCAGCTTTTTTGATTCATATTCTTCCCAGGCCCATTCACGAACAAGAGGAGAATCATTCTCATGGTCTTCCATGTTAGTCATTCTTTTGGTTATCAAGCCAACTAGATGTATAAAATACACCTTTTGGTTATATCAGAACAAAACAATTTGCAACGAAAAGGTCAAGTATTTATCATAGGCGTAAGTACATAAACAACAGTAACTCTTGGAGGCTTTATATGACTTGGCTTCCTAACTAACTGTGTTATGGACCTAGCTATTTTTTTTTTTATCAACTAGATATTACAATCGAAACACACTATATATATATATATATCTTTATTATCTATTATATTATCAAATATTATTATTATTGTTATTATTACTATAATATTAGTTATATATATAGAGTGTGAAATGTCCAACCTAATAGTACATCAAGGATCAAAAGTCTTAATATTGGTACTCTAGGATTTTTGCTTAGAGGATATATCAAGAACCAAGAGTCTTGATTTTACATCTATATGACTTGAACCAAGGACCTCATGATCCTTGGTGCCTCCACTTGACCATCCCAACCAAGCTTCATTGGCTAGCTAATTAGAGCATATGAGCTGCCACAAATTACTAAGTAAATTATGGACTTAGATAGCAATATTTCCCCACTTTCCAACTTGTTTCTTTCAAGTCTATCATCAAGAATTATTCCGCCACTATGCATCCCAAAATCACATATTTTGGGTTGCGCTCCTACAATAGAAAATCGATTCAAGTCATAAATGGTGTAAAAACCTTGTCAAGTACGATATGAAAAGCATCCACATTACAAAGTAAATAAGGCTTATATGGTGGGTTACGAGCATGTAGAAACTTAAGGAGGAAAGCAAATTTGAACCTAACCTTAATTCTTTCCTACCAATTAAAGCCATCTACAATTGGAAAAATGACATGTCAACAACTTTTCATAGAAAAGTGCAACTTTGCTATATATTTGTTAGTGTTAAATTACATATAGTTTTAGGACTCATTTTAGCATGTGTTTATAAATTTTAGGTTGCATTTAGCTTAGTTAATTAATAGGAATACATACTTTTATATTTTCATTTTATTTTTCAAGGAAAAGTAAATTTGGAGGTGAATGACGTCATTTGAAGCACGAAAAGAGTCAAAATAGAGCAAGGGAGCAAAGTTGGAGTTTTATCGCGATTACAAATCCATCGCAGCTGAAGTTTCTATCTAATTAGGATGTCTCTCTCGCGATCATAAAAAAAATGTCATGATTGTAGGACCTGTATTGTTGAACTTTCTATCACGATCTTGAACAGCCCGATTCCAAATATTATTGGCTGATTTATGAGCCGGCACACACCCATTTTGAAGGGGATCTAAGAATATTCGAGAAGATTATAAAAGGGGGACCAAAAACCTAATTTGGGGTGGGGGGTTGGAGGTCACATTCTAAAGATCAAATCAAGACCCAAAGTTCTCTCAATTCTGAGATCTCTAATTTTGGAAACCAAGAGCCAATACACACCAAGTGAGAGGAAGGAGAAAGAAGAGAAAAAGAAGCTTGAGCAAGAGACCTCCATTGAAGATTTAGAAGCTTCTTGATAACTTCTCTCTACCTTTCTCTACTAGTTAATATATTTTTGTTAATCATTTGGGTTGTATTGTGATTGAATATTGAATGCTAGAGCCATGCGTGGCTAGTTTACTTTGTGTTGTTGAGATTTTGAGACCTATTTGATTCAAGTTAATTTAATAGATATTATTCATGTTTATATTGTATATCGTGTTTGTTTTGCTTGTTGAATGATGTGTTGTGGCCAAATACATCTTTAGTTTAGTTCTATGCATTGATAAATGGTATATCTAATAGACCCACAAACACAAGTTGGATAAATTAATGACTTGAGAAAGCTTGATTTAATCCAATTCTCTTGTAAGTTTACTTAATGCTTTGTATGTTTGATATTGACTTATTTTCATGGTGATGATGAGAGTTAAGCCATAACTTTGAGATTCAATTGATGCATGCTTGTAGAGTTGAGCATTTCTTGAGAAAGAGTGCTTAATGATTTATAAAAACTTGAGATGTGCAATTGACTTGAATAGATCTATCTTTTGACTTGATGATGATGAGGTCTTCAATCCCCTAACAACAAGTTCTCATATTGATTATTTTCTTCATTAACTGGTTAGTAGTTGATTTGATATTTGTTTGTTATTTTAGTTTTTAATTTGATTTTTTTCAAATTAAATTGGGAAGCTCTAAACAAAATCAACTAGAACTAATAGGTGGTTAGTACCAATCCTGGAGAGAACGATACTCTACTCTCTACTATATTATTTATCGGCCCATATACTTACGGTTTTGCATTGCATTTAGAAGGTGCAACAATATTCAACTTGGCACAATCTAATTTCATCATCAATAATCATTCAAAAGTTGCAACCAACGACCAAGAATTATTTAGAAACCATATGGCCAAATAAAGTGCATGGATATATACCTTTACTTGCATGATTCATATTGTATCAAGTGGATTCAGATCATAGACAACACCAAATTTCTCTTCTTCATAGCAATATCCTATCAGTTTAACCAAGTTTGGATGAGAGTTCAGTTTGGGATGCTGAAGTAATGCCAATTCATCCTGAAAGAAAAATTCAGCATTAGGCAAGCAATGAGACTTAGTTCAAACACAAAAGACATGCACATGATATTCGGCAACATACCTTGAACTTGCTTTCATTTTGACCCGAACAAACTACATATAGTCCACTAAGTTTCCAGATCTTCACCATCATATTCTTTTCATTAATCTTGCCATGATACAATTCTCCATATTGGACATACCCAATGAAATTTTATAATCTTTTCATAAGAAAAAACTTTAACTTTATGATCTTTTCCTTCCCAATAGCTTTTCCCTAGAGCATAAGATAGAAATTAAGCATCAATACACTAGGCCACTACATTGAAATTGCATAACAATTGGAAGCTTCAATATATAAATAACTAATTTCTTCAGCAATTGACCCACCAGCAAATGCATATATCATGTATGTTTCACTAGGAATATCTACAACCACTAGGAAAATCTATAAATAAATATATATATATATATACCTTGTGCATGATGCATGGTTCTTTAGTTGAAGGTGAACATATGTTGTAGATACGACGATCCCATTTGCTGCATTTATATATGAAATCAAATACCCTAAAATATTTAGCATCTAGAAAATGCTTCTATGCATATTCAATAAATGCTTCACGACTTTGCTTCATGGTAAGTAGGAAGCTTAGATGAATCCATATCTATGCATTGTAATGCCAGCTTTGTTAGTTCAACTCTATTGCTCGTATTCCAACATTAAAAAAATTATTAAAATAAATAGGAAACATTAACAAAATCATGCCATTTAGTTGACACACCTCCATAAAAAAGGGGCATTTGGATCCATATAACTAGTTGTTATTGTCCAATCTAACATCAAGAACAACTCTACCAATAAATATCCCAAAATCAAATAATTTTGGGTTGTATTCCTACATGTCAAATTGATTCAGGTTATGGATTAAATACAATAGATCAAAGGTCTGTACATGTTCTGCATAACGCTTCATATGGGTAGTATCTATGTTTCGAACTAGATAAGGTAGATATGGCTAATAATATAGCTCACCAGTATATATGTAGAAACTTAAAGAGACAGTCACACCCAACCTTAGTTTACTGCATGGCCAAGTAAAATACAGGTATGTACTGTATGGTTGATAACATAATGAAAAGGTCCTCATCTTTTAACTCGTATTGAAGATAACATAGATACATGTTCATTATTAGAGTTTTAAAATCAAATATTTTTAATAAATTGAAGTAAAGTTAATTATATGTTCAATTATTATTTGACAAGGCAATAGATAGTGATGATACACCAAAAATATGCCTCCAATAGAAGCTTGACACATGGAGAGGAGCTATGTATTATATGCCACGTCGGACCACTTTTGACCATTTGACTTTTCAACCTTCAAGAGTCAAGCTAAAGTTGAACACCACTAGGTGGAATCTCTTACTGGGACACCAAGTCCTAGTACCTAAGTGAAGCATCCCTCTCAGAAAAACTAATTCTTATATAGGAAGTCTATGCAAGAAATATCTCACATAGAGAAGCATGAATAAGGATTCCCGTCAGCAACTACTCGGGAGTATCGGAGTAAGGCACACTTAGGAAAATTCATACTCAGGAAATTTCCTGAGAGAACTTTGCCTCCTACCAAGCATTAAATGCACCTCCCATCAGCCTCTGACGTACCCGATTCCCGAAAATGCCACTTGAGTGCCCTGCAAACGCACTGTGCTGCCAGGTACTCTCCACCAATCAACTTCCTCCTTTCTCACCAACCCTCCACTTACCTATACTATATAAATGCCACCCTTTTTCTTCTTCTTCTTCTTCCATTCTTCTTTCTGGTTCCACCATTTCTTCATAAAA
>CATIWK010227104.1:0-11126 GCA_949634005.1 Mallotus japonicus
TGAATGGAAGAATTCAAATACTCATATGGAAAGATTTGGACTGTACAATATTATGAAAAAAATTTAAATTAATAAAAATTAATTTTATCAATTGATAATAATAGAATATGAATTATGCATTCTAAGATGTTCTTAAAAAGAAATCGCTGATAAATTTTATCTTTTAACATAAAACTGAAAAAATCAAATTTAAATCCTTTTATTATTATTTATTGGAGTCAAAATAAATTAATTCTGAAATTAATAGAGAGTATTTTAACGGATTTCATTTTTTTCAAAAACATTTCAATATATTCTACTATCATTAGTTAATTAATTAATGCTTCCTAATTTTTTTACGTTTGATTTGTTTTAAACAATAATACTATCAATTTAAAATATATTTAATGTTTCAAGGCTGTTGGACAATTTCATGTAAATTAATTATAAATGAATAAACTTATCCATGCTTGTCCTGAAAAAACTCACCTGAATCAAGAAATATTGCCTGGTCTTTGAAGAAAAATTACTTTTTGTACAATTGATAAATTTCAATCACAATTTTTTTTGATAAGGTAATATAATTATCTGTGTGTTTTTTCTAAAATATCCTGTAGCAAAGATTAAAAATGATCAATTACAAATTAAACAGAAAACAATGGAACAATTGAAACAACTTATCACAATGAATTAATCACAAGCTCTTGAGGGCTGCATGACTCTGTCCTTTTTCTTGTGTATTTTCTCCATTAATATTACTATACCTTCCACCAACCCTTTTCTTTATTTCATGTTTTGTCAATTATTTTGTAAAAAAAAAAAAAATCTCTTAACTTTTTTTACTGTATGCAGAAGAAGCTTTTGCTGCTGCTGGTGACTCTGTGATTGCTCCCACCATGTTTAATGCTATGCAGGGTTGGTCCACTGGTACCTGCACCAATTTTTAAAAAAAAAAAAAAACAAAAGGCAAATATAATTCTATTTACTGCCCATTCATTGTTAAATAATCATATGGATTTTTCATGTCAGAATTTTATCAGAATATGTCCGTACTTGGCTTTGCCCTTTCTTTTTCTAATGTCTCGTTACTCACAATATATATATATATATATATATATATAGACACACATGCATGACAAAAAAAAAAAATTCAACATTAACAGCCAAATATATATATATATATATTTTTTTTTCAGAAAAATGGAGGGGAGGGGAGGGGAGGGGATCTGAGCCTTCTAAACGGTCAAATGCATCAAAGTATATATTGTCAATATCATTAATAATCTCCCCTGTCAAGTGGGGAGCATATGCATGTGAAATTTGATTTTTCACACATATCATGGATTTTTTTTTATTGTAAAATCACATATATAATTTTTTTTTTTTGCCACTATTATAAAGGAAAATTTTAATTTGAGTGGGATTAAGTTTTTCGTAATACTTTAATTATCATACCATAACCTGGAACAAATTACATTTACAATAAATAGCGTACTAATATAAATACATTTCATTTTACTATAAGTTTTTTACCATATATTAATCAATGTTTGAAAAAACTCAGTCTACACAAAGAATTTTTCATCATGATACCATATGCCATTGTTATTAATCTCACTTGCATTTTCCCCCCCAACTAGAAATGGCCCCATTTCATGAATGACATTTATGTTTGGGCTCCAATCTTGACTTTCTGCATTAAATTTTTCTTTTTCAAAGAAAAGGATGGTGATGTTGAATTCTGTAGGAAAAATTACAAATTTGATATCTGAACTTTTATGGTTTTTCTATTTGAGTAAACTGCATTATAATTTTTCCAATTCTTAATTGCTAGCTAAACCAGAAGCTGATTATAAGTTTCTGAATAAACAAAATATTAATAAATTTTAAAGGAAGAATAGAAAATTAGTCGATTTAAATATTGAAATGCAAAATAGCGAATAAACTTTCATAATGCCCTTAAATAAAATGACCATTGAAAGACTTCCTTGCTAATAGAAAAAGTGAATTTTCATGCATACGGGTGAGTAACTTGTGTTTCAATACTATTTTTTTTTTAATTTATTCTTCAATTGGGAGCTTTATTAGGTATCTTTGCATTAATAGAATGCTTTGGAATAATGTAACATTCAATCCATCCATTATTCATTGTATTTGACAGTGTTTCTTTTAATCATTTTAGTAAATATTTCTTTGTTCGAAAAAAAAATTAATATTTCTAAAGCATGTTTGGTTTCAATTGTAGAAATGTAAAACTAACTCTGCCTAAGACCCACTTGTACACTAGTTTTGAAACTTTTTTGTTTTCCTAAAATAAATCAACTAGAAAGATTGGAACTTTGCCAAACATAATTATTTTCATAGATGATGCTACTTTAATGCACTTGGACTTTCATATAAAAAACAAAAAAGAAAAAATTACTATCATTTCAGCAACAAACACCATGGACCTACATGGTACTATTACAACATTTAGTCTCTTAGCTTTTTTCCTCTCTTTCTTCATCATGAAGGGTATATTCAAACATTATCCTAAAATAATCATGACAAATGAACAACCAATAACCAATAAATTAGCATGAAATTAGATAATTTTTTAGATTATGCTTAACACAAGTAGAATATTTTCATGTGATCACACCTCTCCTACTTTATCTTAATTAAAGATATTAATGATTTTTTATTATTATTGATTTTATTCAAATCGAACTGAATTAATTTAAATTCTATAAATTATGAATAACAACATTTCAGATAAAAATAAATATATACTAGCTAATAATGCTAATAATGAAACTAATAACACCTCATATGATGCAAAATTATGATATGAAATTGAATATGGTGCAACTTTTTGATGATGCAATTGAAGTATAAAATTTTTGGACTTACAAAATGGCCAGCTTTAAGAATCCAATAAAAATGAAGGTTTTTGTAAGACTTGTAGAATCCTCTTGTCAATCTATCATCACCACAGTACAAAGGAGTTCTCTCCATTTTCAAGAAGTTTGGAAGCCCTTCCCACCTGAAAATTTTAATCCATCATTGATAAATTCATTGCTAATTGATTTACTAATCATGATATATATATACACACACACTAACGAGTAATATATATAAATTAATAATTAATACTAAAATTTTAATCATTAAATTTTAAATATAAAATACTCATATTATACA
The DNA here is from genome assembly GCA_949634005.1 of Mallotus japonicus. NCBI lineage: Eukaryota > Viridiplantae > Streptophyta > Magnoliopsida > Malpighiales > Euphorbiaceae > Mallotus > Mallotus japonicus. The sequence goes on from CATIWK010227104.1 coordinate 3,163, forward strand.
TTGCTTGTCTTTTTGTTATAATATATATACTCAAGCATTAATATTATTATAAATCAATTATTTTTAGAAAAATTAAATTAATAAGTATAATTTACTGAGTCTAATTGAATTAATAATTTTTTAACCAAATTCTATTGTTATATTTGACAAATGATTACAATAGAATTATGAATTTAATAACTAAATATCGCAAAAAAAAAAAAAGGAATTAAAATACATTCTTACTTGAGTTTTTGAATCCATGCTTCAGTGCCCTTGGTAGCACAAATGACATCAAGCTACAACAAACAAAAGGAAAGTTAAATACATAAGTATATAGTTTTGATAATTGAGAACTATATATCAATTTTTCTAAAAATATATATATATATATATGTTTTTTTTACAACTGAATATTACAAACACACTTTATATATATATATATATATATATATATATATATATATATTATATTATCTAATATTATTATTATTATTATTATTAGAATTATTGATGTTTTCCAAGGTCAACAATTTTTTAAATTTTAATATTGAAAAAGGCAAAGACAAAATGTTGTTACACATGGGTTGTCCTGTTGGAGTACCGAACCAATCTTAAAGGCTTATCTTTAGGTATCTTTAAGAAATATATTTAAAGAAAGAGACACTATAAATCGAAAACATCGGCTCGTCCTTCTTTTACAGTCCAATAGTTTAGGTGAGAGACACTATAAATTAAAAAATATCGGCTCGTCCTTTCTTTGTAGTTAATTTTTTTGAACCGCCGGTCTAATCCATTTATTTCAACTTCTACCCTTTCAATTTAAAATTTTTAATATGGTATCAGAGCAGATTTGGTCCAATTACTTAATTTTTCGATTGTTCGTCTAGATGTCCAGTCCCAGCAGCCCGATACAGTATTGCCACTACCTTTCAATTCGTGTTTCAGTTTCAAGTGACAACTGGACGTCAACATCAAATCTCATTTGCACTTAAGAAGGAGTATTAGAAAGTCCACATCTAAAATAACTATTTTAGACAAAGATCACTGTCTTCCTCTCTCTAACCAAATCCCACACAAACCCCAAAAATGTTCAGACGGATGTTAAGCGGCCTCCTCGAAAATCGATCTACTGTCTTTAAGGCCGCTACAAACACCGTAGTGGTGATCTTCGTGGTCAACGTTGTCGACCAATTGCCATCCCTCTACAATATGCTGACTTCACCCGGCAGTTAGAAGAGAGCCCTTCATTGCTCTGGTGCAAAATTTGACTTTTGTGCGGAGGAAGCTCTAAATGACATGTCGCAGGATCATAACGAAGTCATGAGGAAGATAGTTGTGGTGAGCGCAAAAGTGAAGGGAGCTTTAAACAACATGTCCGAGGAACTTCACACAATCAGGGAGCTGTTGGTTACGGTTAACGCTAAGTTGGGTCAGCGATATCCAAAGAAATGAGCTGTAGAGGATTTTGTGTTAGAGAGTAGCAGTTAAAGGTCATTTACTTTCAGGAATTTGTGTTTGTGAAGACCATTAAATGAAGGACATGTACCACATTGTTGTAACTAGGCCTGGCCAAGGGCCGGTTCAAACCTTAAACCGGCTCGATAAAAACTATCCTTGAACTGGCCAAACCCGGAACTAGGCCTGAACTGGTCCAGAATCAAGGAAAGATTGGTTCAGGGCTGGGGGAAGACCGGTTCAAATTTTTTTGAATCGCCAGTCTAACCCATTTATTTCAACTTTTACCCTTTCAATTCAAAATTCTTAATATGGTATCAAAAATGGTCTGACCCGATTTCTTAATTTCTCGATTTTCCGTCTAGATGTTCAGTCCTAGCGACCCGGAACGGTGTTCCTGCTGCCTTTCAATTCTTTAAAGGGGAGTGTTTCAATTTCAAGTGACAACTGGGCCTCAACATTAAATCTCAGTTGCAATTAAGGGGGATAGGGGTGTGCAACCCTTCCGAGTTGATCGAACCGACCCAATTCGGTTCGGTTTGGTTAGATAATATTTTTAAAATTTTAAACCAAACCGAATTTTAGTTCGGTTCGGTTTTTACACTTAGAAAATCGGTTAACCGAATTAATCGAAATTTCATATATTTTTTTATTTTTTTAAATAGTATAATAACGTAATGAAAAATAAAAAATAATTTATATTTACAAAAATTCTGTTTGTTCGGTTTTTATTTTAAAAAAATTTTGTTTTTTCGGTCGGTCAGTCAGTTCGGTTCAATCTAAAAAATGCTCAAAACCAACCGAACCGACCAAATGTACACCCCTAAAGAGGAGTGTTAGAAATCTCACATCTAAAATAAACTAAACAATGAAAAAACATATAAAAGATAAGGGCGAACCACCCAAGTGACTAATTTTAGTCATTTTAATTATGGTTGGACCTAAGTCTATTAAAGTCTAAACTCTTTTTATTTATAGACCCTACATTCTAATCAATTTATTTCAACTTCTACCCTTTCAACTCAACCCATCGGCTCAATGATATAAAATTTAATAAAATGAAGCCATTTTATATTAAAATCCTCCCAAAAAAAAATACCGGCCAGAAAAAAATATCAGTTCAATGATGTAAAACTTTATTAAATTTTATATGATGCCATTTTATGATTAAAGATTTTATATTAAAATCCTCATTATGCTAATTTTTTTTAAGTCAACATCTATTATAAAATATGATAAAAATTAATTTCATATTAATATAGTTTAGAAATACATTTTCATGGTGAAAAATAATAAAAGAAAAGAGGCTTATATAGTAAATTCTTACTTGCCCATTGTACACAGTGACATTGACCCCTTTAGCTAGAAGTTCATCAACCTACAAAAGATAAGGATGTGAGTCGATGAATGTAATGGAACTTGTCTAATTTTATATTCATAAACTTCAAAAAAAAAAAAAAAGAAACTTCAATCTAACAAGAAAAAAAAAAATTAATTAAACTGAAAAATTAAGCCTTTCATAATCATCAATCAATACCAACCAATAAAAAATATTCAATCATTTTATATTTTTAATATAAAAATCACTTAATGTGCCATTTATAACAGTAAACTTTAATACAATATATAAATATCATTTAAATAATAATAATATTGTATAAAATGCTTGTGTATTAAATTGGATATTAGAGAACCTATGTTGTTTTTATGGTTTTGCCGAATCGAACCTGATTAAATAAGAATTTAATAAATTTTAAATACTGATAGTTTAGATTGAAAAAATTACATATGCAACCCTAATTAATGAATCCCATATAAAAATGAATTAGAATCATGGCTAGCTGGCTTAACGTAAAATATTGAAATTGAAATAAATTAAATGCACTATATATATATATATATATATATATATATATATGCAATTTCTTGTAATGTGAAGTATAATATATATATATACCTCTTTAATTCTTGGTCTCATGAAATCACCAGCAAGATTATCGAATACAGAATCTGACTGTCCTCCCCATCTGCAATCAAATGCCAAAAATTATTTTCTTAATGATGAATTAGAGTCTGATTATGTAGATAATTAACTACTTAAAGGAGAAGAAACCATACGAGACATTGGCAGGGATAATTTTAAGCTTCTTTTTAATGGCACCATTCATCAAGCTATCAATATCACCATCATTAGCATCAGGGGATGCCCTAAAGGAACTAAGGTATCTCATGTATCGTTTCAATGCTATCCTTTGTGACAATTCTGCTGCCAATAGAGCCACTGGATCCATTCCAGAATCGAGAAGAAAGTTATAGAAATCCTGACAATGCAACAAAATCAATTATTTTTTTTTTATTCTAAGTGCTGACATACTACACAACAAGGGCAATCACCCCCTTCTAAATTAGGAGAAAATTAATTCCATAAATCAACAATAGTACAACTTGCACCTTTTGATGTTCTTGTAGAAAATTGACTACACTACCGCTCTATTACTGATTAATTTAATTAATTTTTTCATTGTATTAAGAATTTGCTTTTTCTTTTCTTTTGTTTAAAAAAATATCTTCTTGAGAAAAATAAGTTTTAAGTACCACTGCGTTGCTGCTTCTGCTAATTACTCCTTCAAGATCAGACCAAGAATTTGTTGCATCAACATACTGGCCATTGCTGATTTGCTGTTTAATCTTCTCTGCTAGACTGTATACATTTGTTTAACTTGATTAAATTATAATATTATCCGGTAATTTTGATTGCGAAATGAACAGTAAATAATTAACGAGTTTTGAACTAAATAATACGAGACCAGTCTCTAAGGCTGTGGAGTTACGAGTTCAAACCGATAAAAAAAGAGAGAGAGAAAGAATAGTAGAAATTACCTGTTTGCTTTTTCTAGGCCATTGTCATCTAATCTTGAGACATCTTTGAGAAGAGGACCCCAAGAAATCTGGAAAATTTTCAGTTTGAAACCTTGGAAGTACTTAATTACAGTTTACTGAAATTAAGAGTATTATTTACCACAAAATCTTCTGGGGAGATCCAACTGTCACCCAATGCAACTCCTGAAGGGAAGAGTAGTAATTGATTTAGAAAATCACATAATTAATCATGATTAGTCATAATAAATAAATGATTATATGCATACCTCCAAGTTTAAGCTTCAACTTCCCTGCTTCAATGGCCTTGAGAGCTGATAATCCAAGAGTTACAGCAAACTTGCCACCATAAGACTCTGCTACTATATGTAAAGGACTTTCCTGTAGACTTGAATTTCTGTTAAATATTTCTTGTAACAATGTAGTTAAATCAGTTGCTGCTTCTTCATCAGTTTTCGCAAATAAATTTGGATCCTCCACGAAACTGTATCCTGTACCAACTGGATTATCCTGGACCATAACACAAACAAAAAATAAACAGAATTAGAGTACCATATGTATACAAATTGCAAGTACGACTCTTATGTATAGAAAAACAGGCACTGAGCCCTTGTGGCTACCATATACTAGAGGTATATATATATAAAAGCCAAGCAAGTAATTCATTACCACAAACAAGAGATCAGCCATTCTGAGCCATGTTGAGTTTCTTGGCTTCAGATTAACATCAAGTGGACCAACCTCTTCAAAATTCCCTAATCCAACACCTGATGCTCCCTGTATTTTTATCAAGAAAAACCCAATGAATAAATAAATTATCACATTGGATATGATAATAAACTAAAGGGAAGACAAAAATTTTATACTTACAGGCCCACCCTGCAACCAAAGAATGATTGGCCATGGCTTTGAAGGATTTTGAACTCTGTAAGGACTTCTGTACAGCCACCAAAACATATGTGCTTCTGTTAACAGAAGCCAAGAGTCAACACATTTTCATGGAAACACATAATTCTGTTTCAAAACACGGAACAAAAACATTGGAAATTTAAGTACAGAATTGTGAAAATGTTATGTTTTTTTCGCTTACTGGGTCTGACTTCAACATATCCCCAGTCTTCTGATCCATCCTGAATTCTTGAAGCTATAGCTATATTTCCATGAAAAAGCAGAGGAACCAAGAACAGAGCAGACACAACAAGAACACACAACTTTCCCATCTAAAAAAGAATAAACAACAGATACCCACTTCAAAGATTCTATAGAATCATGTAGTAAAAGATAATTTATGTGTCTATTACGAATTGTGTGTATATATATACATGAGAAGGATGGTTTAAAGAGAAGCTTTCTTTGTTTCTATTTTTTTCTTTGTTTCTATTTGTACTAGCACTACAGCAATAACCAATAGTATATGGAAACTTCTGAAAACAATAAGTAAAAATAGGTAAAAGAAGAAAGTCTTGTATACATCATGGCTATATACAAAGTACAAATGGACCACATTTATAGGAAAAAAGTGTAAAAAAAAATAAAATGAATATGTTCCTGTGAAGGCAAGTTTTTAAAGATTGCACACTACATCCAACTGAAATTAGTGTGTATTAATTTTTTTTTTTAAACAATTAGTCTAAATGACTAAGTTTCATGGCCGGAAATGGGAGAGCAAGGGGGTTGGAGATCGTGTCCAGCTCTCAACCAAATACTTTGACACGGTGACAGAATGTTTTAGCATTAGTTTTAGACAGATTAGACTTAATTTATTTTTAGTTGTATTATGTGATGAAACTTACATATTATATTTTGTATGTATTACATGTATATGTCGAATGAGTGATAAATATTTTGATTTTTTGTAGAAAATTGAGTAGTTAGATACATTATTAAAAGGTTATGGATTTAATTTTTTAGGTGTGAATATTATTTATCAATTGTAATATGCTCAAAAAAGAATTATTATTTTAAAAGGAAGAAATAAAAGGATACAGGCTTTTAAATGTTTAAGGTGGTGTATGTGAAATGTGAGGGTGGGATAGATTGCGTGCAGGAAGGTACTAACTAGTTTTTGTTTTTGCCAGCGTACAAAGGGACTTGAATAATTTAGCAATCGTTCTTATATTTTATTTTATTTTATTTTTTAAAAAAAACCAGTGAAAATTTATACGGAGTGGCCTTTTCAAGTTTCCCATTGAAGATCCAATAAACAAGGAAACATTTTTCATATTGCCTTTTCACAAGGGAAAAAAATCTGAATTTTGGATGCTGTTAAAGTTATTTAAAATTAAAAACTCTTCCCAGCAACCCACTTTATATGGTCTTAATAATCAGTTGATTTTGCATTAAAATAATAAAATTTTGTTGGACTTTTTTTGCAGTTGATGAAAATTTTGGCTAAGGATTTGATTTTAAAAAAAGTTTTTGTGATAAAAAGAGTTCAAGGTATTAGTAAAAAAAAAAGAATGAGAATTGTATAGGATGATGTTATGTTTCAAAATAGAATACAAGTTACTAATTGGTTCAAATAATAAAACAGATATTGAAAAAATTTTACTCTTTTATATATCCATCTGATTCAAAATTTAAAAAAATTGAAATTTTTATGGCTACTAGATACTGACAGCATATTAAAAAAATCAATTTATTAAAAAATTTTATTTTTCTAACTCTATCTTTGACAAATCAAACAAAAATTTTATTTGTTTTATATTATGCAAATTGAAGCTTTAGCAATCACAAGTTGCAGTGTATCGGTTCCAGCTAGCCATCTAAATCATGGGGTAAATTACACTCACGTTACCCAGATTTTGGTTTATACCACAAAAATACCTAACTTTTAAAATGTAACACAAAATTCTCTAATCTTTCATTTTATTACCAATAAAGTGTCTAATCCCGATTTCCAGCCAAAGATGACCACGTGGCACCCACTTGGTATCTGACATGGTGACACGTGTCACATGGTGCTAACGTGGCATTTGCAAGCCTGACACGTCAGTATAATGTTACCATCACTAAAAATGAAATACCGTAGTGGGACCAAGGTAAAAAGTTGGGTATCATGAACGAAAATTTATGATTTTTTAATTGATTTTTTTTTAATTGATTTTTATTTTATGATGATAAAATTTCGAACTTTATAGTTTTAAAGTGAAATTTTGTGTTTTTAATGTATGTCTCGATTTTTTAATAAAATTAAATGTTCATAATTTAAATTAATATTCAGTTCAATGAAAATCATTTAAAATTTATTATATATTGTTAACTTGTAAACCGACTCGAATAGTAGTAAAATGCACTGCTATTTTGATATGAAATATATTGTATATATTTTTTAGCATATAATAAATATAAATTTTTATTTTTATTTTTATTATAAAATATTCAATTATAATATTTATAATTTAATTTTTAAATAAAATGAAATTTTTAATTTAAATTAATATTCAATTCAATAAAAATCATTTCAAATTTATTATATATATTGTTAACTCGTAAACCGGCTCGAATAGTAGTATAATGCACTGCTATTTTGATATGAAATATATAGTATATATTTTTTAGCATATAATAAATATAAATTTTTATTATAAAATATTCAATTATAATTATAATTTAATTTTTAAATAAAATGAAATGTTTAATTTAAATTA
>CATIWK010227107.1:0-10921 GCA_949634005.1 Mallotus japonicus
TAAATCCTAAATTTTAAAATTAACTTGAACAATTTTTTAATTTAGGATCGCATGGAGGAGTTGGTGTCTACTGCGTCTCAGCCTTTGGATGATGGTTCAGAGCCTCCACCAGTTGACATAGACGCTCTTTATTTTGAGGCTTCAGGTGGAGAGAAGAGGAGACGTGTGTATGGTCTTGGCTCACAGGCTGCATCTATCTATCCTGCCTCCTGTTAGAGTAGTGGGACCTCATATCCATCACAGGCTGCTGCATTAGCAGCTCGAGTTAGAGAGATTGTGCAGCAAGAGTTTGCAAATCAGAAAGCAGAGATGCATAGAGCAATTGTTGAGTTAACTACCGAAAAAGAGCATTTTAAAGAGATGCAGGAGCAGATGAGCCGCTTCATGGAGCAGATGCGATCTGGCCAAGAATTTTATGGATCAGGATCTTCTGCACCTTAAGCTAGGTGCATGACTTGTTTAATATTTGATGTGTAAAACATAGATGTTTATTATTAGTTATGTTTGACTTATATTTAATGTTTGACTTTTATGTATACTATTTAATGTTTTATCTTATGAAATACATTTTTAATTATTAAATTTCAATTTTCCTCTAAATTTATTAAAATATATCAAAATATATTATAATTAGAAATAACATTTAATTTATAAAAATTATATAAAATATAGCAATAGGACAAAAATAATAGTGATGGATTTCTGTCACAAATTCATCACAAATTTGTGACGGATTTCTGTCACAATTCCATCACTAATTTGCGACGAATTTTTGTCACAAATCCGTCACAAATTTGTGACGGAAACACCTTTACCATGTCGTCAATTTTAGCGACGGAAACGATTTCCGTCACAAATTTGTGACGGATTTGTGACAAAAATTTGTCACAAATTTGTGACGGAATTGTGACAGAAATCCGTCACAAATTTGTGACGGAAACACCTTCTATGACAATTGAGTTTTTTTGTGACGGAAACTATTTCCGTCACAACGTTGTGACAGATTTCCGTCACAAAAAACGTCACAAAAGTTTGTGACGTAATATTTTTCCGTCACAAAAAATTTGCGACGATCAAAATTTCGACGACCAGAATCCGTCACAAATCCGTCACAAAACCTGATTTGTGACGGATTTGTGACGGAAATTTCCGTCACTATTTTGCTTTTTTTTTTGTAGTGATAATTCTGACTCTGTAATCTCACAAGCCTTATCGAACTTTTAAATATTTACTACTTTACTCTTGACATTTTAACATATTTACCTATTGGAGCTCTATCAAATTAATTTGAGCATAATTATAAATTATTAAAAAGTACATCTATTTTATTGAGTCAAGTTAAATTGAACTCAAGTATATATGTTGAATTTTTTATCGAGCCGAGATCAAATTTTGAAATGAAGTTCAATCAAGTTTCAATAGAATTTTGAATTGTTAGTTTTAAAATTGAGTCAAGCTTAAATTTGACACTATATTAACTCAACTCAGTTTGAATACAACCCTAATCCCACCAGAAAATTGACATCCAACATGCACACAACAAAAAAGAAAGGGCATCCCCATGTGAAATAAAGAGTGAATTATAATAGGGAAGAATCTCAATAATTGCACCTAATTATATTTTAATAATTTTTCTATAATCTCAATAAATTGTATATATTTTTTATTGAACACTAATTAGCATGTCTAAGTGCCAAGGCTGGCCAGCCAAGCAAATTTGTTCTTGCCGATACTTATTTTTTTAAATAAATTCCATTGTCTAGCATATGCATAGCAATAAAAAAAATATTAGAAACCAAAAAATCAAACGCTTTAAGTGCTTATCATTTAAGAACTTGTTTAAACCAATCACTGAAAAAAAAGAAAAAAAAAACGAAAGTTGATTGCTTTTTCCGCAGTGTGATCGTCTATAAAGAATACTTGGAAGAGAATTTGATAATTACATGTTATGTTTTTATAGTTTAGTCTTTAGGTGAAGGGTTGGATTAAGTCTACCTGCCTAATAATTTCACTACCCAATTGCATTTAATTTAATCATAATACTGCCAATATTACAAAGGTTTTTTTTTAAAAAAAAAAAAAAAATTTTAATGGTTAGTGGAGTAAGAGATCCATTTTAGAAGTGGCAACAATTCTTAATTTTTATTAACAGTAATTTATGTTCAAGTGCAGAGGCTGGCATGTGAATCTCAATAAAACAGTGAATACCTTGTGCATCTCAATAAGATTGCCTTCAGACGTATATAAACAAAGTCTAACACAGAAGTGCAGAGGCTAGCATGTGATAGTAGTTGTCTTTGTCTATAAACAAAATCTTAAATAAAAACAAAAGCATCTCATTTTTATAAAATAAAAGCCCAGAAAAAAAAAAAAAAAAACATTTGTTAATTTTTATACATGTAATTTTCTCAGAAACAAGTTGTATGCCCGCGTTCCACACGCAGGCTAATATTTTATTTTGTATATTATTATAATTATAATTATAATTAGAAATTCTAGAGTAACTTTGATTTTTATTTACTTTACTATCACTTTACTTTTATCACCATTGGATGAGAGTGTATTGAATTATCCAATGGTGGTTATTAATAAAGTAAACTTTACTTTGCAAAAAACAAAATAACTATAGGCTAAACCATTATAATTAAGATATAAATCAGTTATATAAAATATTTTTAATAATTTTATGAATTTTGAACAATATATTAATTTAAAATAAGTTTAATGTTGAATAAAATATCAATCAAATAAGAAACCAAAATAAACTCATAACACATAAAAAAAATTAATATAATATTTTCTGAACTGCAAAATGTATGAAAATTTATTTTTTAAAATTTAATTTTATAACCGTTGTTTTAAATTAATATATAATAAATAATGAATGACATCATATAAATCAAGCAATAATCAATATATATCTCTAAGTGGTACTTAATTTTTTTTATTAATATAAATAACGAATTGATATGTAAGAGAATTTTGTAGTTTATATATGTAGTTTAATTATCAACATTAAAAGCATCAAATTGATAATAATAATTTTTCTATTTATTTCATGGATATGTTTGTTACAGTACAAGTAAAAGAATACGAGACTTAATTACATGAATAAGCTTCTATATGTATATAATCTTTAAGAGGATGGATGAAGAAGGTGAAAAGACTTGTATCAGTTATGATTGTTCCTTTTTTCATGTGACCTCTTGTAATGGGAAAATGTACAAAAACACTTTTAATAATTTAATTTACTTTCATATTCGTCACTAATGTTCTTTTTAAGGTGTAAATACATTTGTATCGTTATGAAAATAATATATTTAATATTTTCTTATAAATGGTATTTATTTTCATCATTAGTGAGATCAACTGTTTTTGACATGCGTAAAAAAGAAATTAAACCAAGGTATATTTTTGCCTCTAGCATTTATAACAAGCAACAAATTTACCCTTAAAAAAATTTAAGAACATTTAAAATAATATGTAACTACATGTTATTTGAAAATTTTATATTTAAAATTCAATATTTGAAATTTAACATTTCAAATAAAATACTTGCATGGGAACACAATCATTTTTTTTTTTTTTTTTGTGTGACAATCATCACTTTGAGCCAGAAAATTTTTGGCATGAAAGAGCAGCTACAATACAATGAGTCAATGACAAGGGATGAATCTAGGTGAACTTTTACTTCATATAATAATTTTTTTTCATCATAAAAGTATACACTTCAATTAAGGTAAACTAGCATGATTATGGCAATTATGAAAGGTGAAAAATTATCATGCTAACAATTTAACAGAGACATCAAAATTACACATACTATTTTGAAAGAGAACCATTTGGTTCTATTGTATTTGTGTGTGTGTGTGTATATATATATATATATTCGCTTGCAATCTTTCTTGTATAATGATTATGATCCTGAAATCAAGTGAATCATGAGTTATGCATATTAAATTGTTGAATAAATGTGATAGATGTAGTTAATTGTAACTAATAAAAACAGAAAAGTTTTAACCAAATAAAGACTTTTTGTGAATAAAGATAATTTTTTTTTCTTTGTTTTTGTGAAAAACTCTTTCTTGAAAACAATAAAAATATGCATCTGTGTTTGTGTTTGTGAAGATATCCCTCTTGTATAATATAACTATTCCACATTCACAATGTGTGTGTTCACAAACAGGTAAAAATTCCCAACAATTGAGATGGAGAATTAAGACCAATCTCTCTTTTCTGGCACTTTTTGACATAAAAATGCATCTGGTATTTTTGAGCAAATTTTATTATGTTAACAAAATTATCATAAAAAAATAAATAATAGAATTGGAAGGGGATTGGCCAGGGAATTGAATATGCCATAAAGATCAATTTGCTGTACCAAATTGGCCTGAAGGGATATATCGTATATAGAAAAAGCATGGAACACCAAGACCGATATATTGTATATAGAAGAAGCATGGAATTCAGCGGCCTTCAAAAACTCTGACAAGTGAGTAATGAATATGTTGAGTTCCCCGAACGGGCCGCTACCATTGGAGCACTGGACTTATACTCAAGTACAATCCGGGCAGAATCCCAATGGTGAGAACTTGAAATATCACTTAGGATGTATTTGGTTCAGTTGCTTATAGGAATTGATAGCTGTTAGTTAGTTGATAAATATGGACTGTTTAGTAAAATTTTAGGCATAAGGTTCATTTATACCCCCATGTTTACCCTGAAGCTCAGCTAAGCCCCCTAATTTTTTTTTTTTTGCTCAAATAAGTTAGGATTTCATTAAAAAGGGTTGTCTGAGCCCCTCTCACCAAACAGATTTCGCCTCCATTAAATCATTTGATGACATGGCAAACTTGACCAATTTTTTTTTTTTGTTCTTCTTCTCTACCAAACACCATCACCACTCACCACCACTACCACACCACAGCTCCATCAAATCTATTCCTTGCCTTCCTCTTTTCTCTGAAAAAAAAAAGAAAAAAAAAAACTGGTATTGGGCTCAATTCTGTGCATGCGTGTTAGCTTTGGTGAGCTAGCTAGCAAAGAAGCATGCTAAACATAGCACTTATGTTCAGAAAATGAACTGCACTCACTTAACAAAAAAAGTAGCAGCACTTAAGAACTGGCATCATACAACAAAGAAGCATGCTAAACATAGCAACCATTATGAGTATCATACACCAATGTCAAGCAGACCACAAACATAGCAAGATCTGCTACATTCGGTGAGTTCACCATCAAATTCATGTATTTATATTTATATCTAACCATCTCTGCAAATAAATAACAAAAATTTTGCTTAATCTTCAGCTGCTCTTGCCTCTAGCTCCAAGTTCGCAGCTCAAAAACCAAGTCTCTAAAAGGCCAAAATTCGCAGCTCCTCCACCGCGCACTAAAAATAGTGCTTCTTCGATCAATAAACAACTACCAATCAAGGAAAATTCCAGCTCCACCCCCAATTAAGCCATAACCAACAAACACACAACACAACAACAAACATTGTAAAAACAAAAATCAGAACTTTCTTTTTCTATAAGCTCTAAGAGGGATAAAATCAAACAGGTTATACTCAATTAGGAAAAAAAAAAAAAGAAGTAAAGCAGCCTCTTTTGATTTGGTCAGACGATCCAATGCTTTGTTATCATCCTGGAGCTTAGCAATCTGGATACAAACTGAATAAGTTGATAAAAAAGAATCATCAATTACATGGTATCCTGTTTCTAACTTAAAAACCACCATAATAAGCTCAACAAACATAACACACCTCTTGGCGAGCAAGTTTAAGCTCAGCCTCCAGAGGTGCAAGAATGGCTTCAATTGGAGGCATATCATCATCTGAAATCAATCAGAGGACTAAAACAAGAGGAGGATAATTTGGTTAAAGATAACAGTGAAATTGAATCAACTAGAATACAAGTAGTTGAAGAAGAAAAATGCTCTATTCAAGCCGATGCCATTTTTCAAGAATCTCAATTTGAGGAGATTCCAGCTATGGATTGTGAAGCTAAGATGGAAAAAGATGAAGAGTTGATGTAGAAGGAGAATAAAATAGAAGTTGTTAAAAGTGATAAGGATGATTGGGAAGGGATTGAGAGGAGTGAATTGGAGAAGACCTTTGCAAAGGCAGCAAAGTTCATGGAGTCTAGAGATAGCGATGAAGGTTTGCAAATGGAACTTTATGCTCTTCATAAGGTAGCTACTCAAGGACCATGCTGCAAGCAGCTGCCTATGGCTCTTAAAGTCGCTGCTCGTGCCAACAATGGTCTCTAACACAGTGCCTTGCAAACCATAATTATAGCACATGAAGCTTCTATTAACAAATTCAGTCATCATCTTTGTCATATTGGTGTTGTCGTTGTCGACCCAGTGACCATCGAAGCATCACCGCTCATACTGGTAGCCTCCGACGATGAAATTGTACTAGCGATGTGCTTACCGATGCCCATCCCTTTGGCGAGGGAATAACCTTGGATCACGAATTTGTGAGACCCATTATCCAATTCGATGATGAAACAATAACAGGGACCATTGTTGGTGGGGGTGTTGTTGAGGTGGGTGGGGGTGTTGTTGAGGTGGGTGGAGGTGATGCAGCAGAAGGAGGAGGAGTAGCAATTGTCGGTGAAGGTGAAGTTTGATAGAGAAGAACGGGGAAAAAAAAATCAAATAGGTCAACATAAATTTTATATTTGGTAATTTGTGTTGAAAATTGCAAGGTCATCACTTCAATTAACGGTGTTGAAATCCGTTTGGTAAGAGGGGCTAAAAAACATGTTTTTATGAAATCCTAACTTATTTGAGCCAAAAAAAAAAAAAATTGGCGACTTATATGAGTTTCGGGATAAACATGGGGTAGAAATGAACATTATCCCAAAATTTTATTAGCTATGGCTGTTAGTATGTTAAATGACCATTAAATGTATAATTTATTTATAAATATATTTTTATATATTTCTTATAATATCTTTTATTTATGTAAATAATTTAAAAATAGTATATAGTAATAAATAATTATTATTGTCTTTGATTTATTTATTATTAAAATTATAAATAAAAATTATTTTAAAATAAATTTTAAAATATAAAATATATATTATTGTATAATTTTCTTAAAAATAATTATACATATAAATATAATAATTATTTAATTATTAATTGTAATTTAAAATAATATTTATTTGATTATGAACTATAAAAAATTAATTACATACAATTAATTTAAATGAAGTTATGTGTTGTTAGTTATTTTTAGTGAGGGTAAAATAGTTTAAATAAAAAATAAATACAAATTCGCTATCAACTCATGGGGAAAAACTTCAAAACATAGCTTATTCAATCGACAACTATTTTGAATAAAAATAACTATCAACTGCTGATGCAGATTAGATGGCCTTGAAGTTCTTTGACGAGTTTGATAGGAGAAAGTGCACAATGGTGCTTCAACGGGCTCTAACTTTCAACTCTAGATGAGCCACGAAGCCCATAATTTATCAAAACGAAGTTGATTCAGATACCTATATTTATTACGGTTTGCCCATAGTAGTCCAAGTTTTAGGCCCAAAATCATCAGTTTAAGGCCTCAAAATTAGTTTTGAAGTTGGGATAAGGTTCATTTTTGCCCCTAAGGTTTTTATCGAAGTTCAAATAAGCCCCTGATCAAATTTTAGGTACAAAAAAACTAGGGTTTTTCGATTTTGATCTTTTTAAGCCCCTCCCTAATGGCTTCCATCCAATCTCCCGTTAATTGCAAGTGACACGGGCCCACAGGCGGTCCCACCCGCACCATTATCTTGCAAAACCATTTCATTTTTTTTTTTTGCAAAACCATTTCACTCACAAATTTGGCTACCACTGTCGTCCATCCTAGTCACACTCACCAATGTCCATCACAATGACCTTCTCCGCCGTCAGCAGCACCATCATCTTCTTTTTCTTGATGAAATTGTTTACACAACACAGTCTTTGCTCTTCGATTCCTCTTCAAATCGATCTCTGTTGTGCAACTTTGGTTAAGCTAAACCTTATCTACATCAAGGCCTCTACTTCTCCAATCACAGTGTTCGTCTCTTCATAAACAAGCTATGAACTGTCGAATCCACTAGTTGAAGGGATCTCTAACCTTCGATTCTCCAATCACAGCGATCGGCTATTCGTAAACAAGGTAAAGGAAGAGAATGGTGTGTTCTTCTTGCCCATTGATTATTAACAATTTCAAAAAATTTGCTATCATGATGAATTCTATGCAGGTTTAGAAGCAAAACTTAAAGTTGCTCTCTCTTGTTTGGGTGCTGCAATTCACAAGGTACAAAACATAAGCCAACATACTCTAGATTCAATTTTCTTTCTTTCACTTATTGCAATGATAGATAATTCGCCCATTATGGCAGGTGCTTTTGCAAAACCATTTCACTCACAAATTTGGCTGACATTTTAAGATAAACAGAGAGCTAACAACCACCTCATAGATCTGGGAATTTGGGTTTTCACTTCCCATATCAGATACGATTGGTTTCATGGCTCGCTTCTTGATTATCTTCTCCATGTCTTTGTAGCTTTTATTTTATGTTTCTTTTGTTGAGATCCAATCCTTCGAAATTCACAACAATGACCGTCTAATTATTCCTTTTGACGACTTCGGTTTCACTCATAAAGGTCAACTCGAGCTCAACGTTTCAGGCATCCAACTCTCTAATACAAACCTAGATCTTGACCACTCTCGGGTTGGATTCTTCCTATGTATTCGAGACTCTTGGCTTCACGTTATTCAACAGCTAGAAGATAGCTATATTGGTTATGCTCTTCAGTTTGACCTTATAAAGCATGTCTACACTTTTCTCAAGCTCAACGGCCAGAGTAATATTTTTGTGGTTTATCTCGTGAGCGACGCGGATTAGCACACTCTTATTTTCGCTGATTGCTTGAGTTCCATCAAGGTATCAATGGATGTACAATCGATGATGTACAATATCGAACGCAAAGGGATTGCTTTGTTTAATTTATGCTTGCGGTAGTTATCATGCAGGCGTTGAATTTGCTGTGTGAAGCAGAGGATAATGAAGGCGTTTAATTTACTTTTGTGCTTGCGGTAGTTATAATGAAGGCGTTGAATTTGTTGTGTGAAGTAGAGGATAAGTCTTACATAAATGAACAGGCAGCGCCCATGGATGGGATGTGTTGTTTTATATTTTCATCTTTTTTAAAGGGGTTGCTTTGTTTACTTTGATTGTGTTGATTGAAATTGGGTGGTTTTTTTTTTAAGCCTTATTTGCAACATAAGAAAAAGAAAGTTTTGATGATTGTGATTCCTTTACAAGTTGTTGCTAACATGGCTCAGGTTATTATTGATAAAACGGGACCTTATGGACAGGATTGGATTACATGGAAACAGGTGTTTTTGCGGGTTGATGTTATTTGTTGTTGTGCTTTGTTGTTTTGTTCCCTATTGTTTGTGAGTGAAATGAAATGGTTTTGCAAGATTTGACCAAAAAAGAAATGGTTTTGCAAGATAATGGTGAGGGTGGGACCGCCTGTGGGCCTGTGTCACTTGCAATTAACGGGAGATTGGATGGAAGCCGTTAGGGAGGGGCTTAAAAAGATCAAAATCGAAAAACCCTAGTTTTTTTGTACCTAAAATTTGATCAGGGGCTTATTTGAACTTCGGTAAAAACCTTAGGGGCAAAAATGAACCTTATCCCTTTGAAGTTTATGTTCGTTTTAGTTTAACTTTTTGGTCTTTTTGCCTTTTTCCCTTTTAGGATTTTATATTGAATCGTATTTATTCATCTTTTTGGGATGTTTGGAGATAGTTTGGATTGATTTTAATAGAATTATCTATTTTTCCCAATTTTCGGGTATTCTTTGAGAATCAACAAATTTTGATGCCTATTATTCTAG
Source organism: Mallotus japonicus (assembly GCA_949634005.1). NCBI lineage: Eukaryota > Viridiplantae > Streptophyta > Magnoliopsida > Malpighiales > Euphorbiaceae > Mallotus > Mallotus japonicus. Next base: position 9,892 of record CATIWK010227107.1, read on the forward strand.
GTATCCTTTGAATCAACATATTAATAGAAGGTTGTTTGATAGATATTCGTGCACGAATCAACAGCATTTAACAATTATCCCTAATTTACTAGGCTTCGACTACGTCAGTCGCTCATTTTTGGAGTTTTACAAAACACGTAAATTATAGTAGATTGAAGAAAAATATCTATCAACTCCTATCTCAATTAGCTAAACCAAACCCACTTGTTAATTGTCTCCTTTTCTTTCTACTGTAAGACTCTAACCCATTTTATTTATTCTTCTTCTCGTTTGTCTTCAATAGAAAAGGAGAGAGATATGTCCATCCAAGGATCTCTAAATCACAAAATTCAAGGCTCGTATTACTCGCAAATAATTTGCTTTCATCATCATACCCATAAGCCCCAATAAATCCCACAAGAGACTCCAAAACCTGCAATGGGACTTCAAATAGTATCGGCTACCTGCCACAGCAATTGTCTGAATTGGAGATGTATCATCTTGAGGGGAAGTAAGCACATGAGTTCTGATCTCTTTTTAATGTACTCAAGTTCCTGGAATGCAACCTAAATGCATTCCAAATATTTTTCACTTTTACACATCAAAAACACTATAATCTTCATCGACTCCTATTACTTGTGTTTATGTATAGGGAAACTCATGTATCCAAATATTGGAAGAAACTGAAATTTATATTTTGCTTTATAAACCTTATTTTATTGATATCGAGGGGAAAAACCAGCCATTGCAATTGTAATGGTTGATGAAAAAACCCCTCCCTAAACTAAGCAAAAAGAGAGAAGCAGGTGTATGGACATAAGTTCCATACCATCTGCAAAAGAAAAAAAATAAAAGCAAACTTACACCATGGAAATCAATAAGCAATCTTCGCCTACTCCAGGTATATTATACCTTACGATTGGATTAAGGCACTCATTGCCTTTGTGTTACAAATTCAAGTATAATGCACCTGGAGTAGAAAGAATCTCCCATAAAAAGAAAACTAAAGTCAACACAATAGAACACAAAAGAACTGCTCTACTGGAGGAAT
>CATIWK010227260.1:0-14173 GCA_949634005.1 Mallotus japonicus
ATATTAAAAATAAAGTATCTTCCACCTCATTGTTCACACATACTTAAATATATAATATTAAAATCAATTCTTCATAAATGATAATATTAATAATATTAAAATAATATTCAACACCAAAATTCAAATTAAATTTCACTAATAATCAAATATCATAATTTAATAAAAAATAAAGTAATTATTAACACTGCAAATCCCAAAATTTAATTTGTTTATTCGGGTTATAACATTATACATAACTTGTTTATTCACCTTCACAACAACATAATTGCATATCATCATACTCACCACATGCACCTTGGTCCCTAAACCCTCAATAATACTGAATGACATTGCCACCATGATTCCATTCGAGTCACAGGGCGATGAAGATAGGTATTATCACCTTTAGTCTTTACTTGATCAAGAAAATCTGTAGGGCTTAAAGTGACGCGGCCCGGCTCCCAAGTCCAAAATGGGGTACAGTTTTTCTCGAGTAGGTAAAAGAATGCTACACTCTCTGACCGGAGTCTGTAACCCTAGTCATATGGGGGCATTCTCGCTAAAAGAACCCAAGCTGTAAGCCCAACGTAGCTCATATAGATAAACTAGTAGAAATCTCCCTTAGGGTCCCACTTAGCTCTTGTATAATATCCTTGTCTTGATGCTGTCCATTCGACCTGATATTCATAAATGATATGACATCTCTAGTGTCTGCCACCATTTATTGTCATTATATCAGTCTTTATAAACTGTCCATGCTTATACTCGTGTGATCCTCGTTTACCTTGTGTAAGCCCGATGCACAAGGGATGACAAGATTCATACACCTTAGTTTAGATAGTCTGTAAAGGCCGATAAATAGTGACATCTTTTGATGATGGAACCTATAGAATTCGTCCATTTTTCCTTATTAGACCAAGTGGATAAATAAAGAATTTAACTAGATTATGGACACTCATGCTGAGAGAGTCAATTTGTAAACTATCGAACGGAACCTTCATGTCTCTTGGTAAACACACTGAATGTCAATGAGAGGCACACAAACTTGGATCCCTTCTGTTGGCTATAGTCTATACGCTCACGGGCACGCACGAGCTATATACACCATTTGTGACCCGATAATTGGGCCTCTCATTGACATTGTGTGGTTACCTCAAGTACGTTTGGGCATTGCTCCCTAGTTTACCTCCTGTGTCTGATCATCATGAATGGAAATAGCCTAGTATGAGAGCGGAACCATAGTCTCCGGATGGCTATGAGTCAAAAACCCACCTAGTATAGAATTCTTTACCACGTGGAGTAATAAGGTTAGAAGGAGAGATTGCCTGTGTTTGGTTTGTTCATTTTAAAGGCTTTACACTAACCTTGTTCATTCATTTTATTTTCTTTTATTCCTCATGCATACATACACACACATAGCACATTTTATCACATGCTAACTTATGATCTTTTTGCAGCCATTTTGCATTACCATATTAGCAAGGTTATAATTGTCACACCATGCATACACACTAACCCTTCTCTTTTGTAGAATTTATCACATCACATCATGCACGCATGCATTATTCCTTTTATCATCGTAATACACATACTTATGCAGAAACATAGCTCCTCGAAAGTCTCGTAAGATCAAGGCTACTAAACACGCTAGTACTAGTCCTATTGTTCTCATGAACGATTCAGCTCAAGAGAAAATGACTCAGAACATAGAAGAACATTTGAAAGATGCTCTCAAAAAATAATGAGTGATGGAACTTTGTCTGACTTTTTGAAGAAGGAGATGAAAGCCACAATGGAACAGAGGATCAGCGAGAAAGGAGAACATGGAGAAGCTTCTGGGTCAGTTAATGTGAAGATTGATAGATGGAAAAATAAAGTGCCCACTCCGGGACTATTCATTGAGGATGATGAGTACTATCAGGCTATATGCGGGACACTTCCCCAGCCAACTGCCCCACAAGTCAATCTTACTAAGTTCGAGCCATCGGAGGAGGTCAAGATACTGGTTAATAGAATGGTTCAGCTCGAGTTCTCACTGAAGGAAAAGAGTGCCATAAGAACTCGCGACTACACCGACCTCTCATTGTTCAAGGATAAACCTTTGCTTGAAGATTTCAAGCTCCCAAACTTCACTAAGTTCAACGGTATTAGGGATCCTCGCGTCCACTTGAGGTAGTACGCTACTTTCATGGCTTCCATAAAGTTGATTGAATCTTAGATCGTGAACTTCTTCTTCACTTCACTAGAAGAGGGACCAGGAGCATGGTTCCTCGACTTGGAAGAAAAAATCAAGATTTATTAGATGCTTCTTACACAGAAGTTCATTAAGTAATATGAATATAACACCCAGCTGGATGTCAGAAGACATGAGTTAGAAACCACAAGGCAGAAAAGCGGTGAGAGTTTCTTATACTACATCGCTCGATGGAGAGGAAAAGCTGCCTTGATAAGGGATAGACCCCTAGAGGATGAACATATAGAGATGGTAATTAAAGGAGCTTTGCCTCACAAGCTGATGCTATTTGTCCACTATCCTACCTTCAAAGCACTTCACCAAGCCGGCATCAGAATTGAAGATGAAGAGATTTCTCAACCTAAAAACCCCTACCGAAAGTCAACTCAGCCCACTCAAAGCACTCGTTCTACCGAAACAAACTTGACTGTCAATGCCTTGAGAAATCGCATATAATCAAACTTCAACCTACTTTTATCTAAAGTCTTCTAAAGACTCCAACAAAAAGGCCTCTTCAAACCTCTTGAACCAAGACCTATACTTAATCCATTACCATCCCATATCAATCTCAACCTCTATTGCCACTTCCACCAAATGCTTGGCCATACAACTGATGACTGTTACATCCTAAAAGACCGAATCCAAGACCTCATAGACTCTGGCAAGATCGAAGATCTTGCAAAGTAGCCTATTTTCAAGACCAATCCTTTGCCCAACAATAGGAACATGCCACCACCAGCATCTTATGCCATCTCGTCAGGTTTATCGGAGTCTTTTGTTGAGAACTCCATTCATGACATTTCAGAAAATAGGACAGAGAAGCTTATGAGCGAAGAAAAGAACTATTGGCCATACTAGAAGCAGACTTTATGGGTGTAATGAAATAAATAGATAATCTTAAGTCCAATAAGAAAGTTAAGAAAGAACTAAAGTAGAAGAAAGAAGTATGGGACTTGTTAGGATAACCATCTGGAAAGTTCGACTTCAAGGTGAAATATAATGCTCCTCCTTCAGCCACCTTCAAAAAGGAAGATATTGTGCCCTCTGGATGGGGAGACGAGTTTTATGGAGAAGGCGAGGTCATCACCATTCCATTGCCAGATGCACCGTGCGTAATGGGAGTCAACATATGGTATGACTCCGATGAGGAACCATCAGTCAATCATGTGACCAGAAGTGGGAGACTGTATTAGCGCGCTGAGAGAGACATGGTAAAAGGAAAAGAAGTTGTCAAGGAAGCCACTATAAAAGAAAGTGAACCTACCGCTCAACCAGAAGAAGATACAGTCTTGAAGCAACTCAGGAAAACTCAAGCTTAAGTCAGTATTTAGGATTTTTTTGATAATATCAGAGAAACACCAGAATGCTTTGCCACGCGCTTTGGATGACATAAAGATCTCTTCAGACACTACTCCCAAGGACATAATAGCTTCGCTACTTCTAAAACCCAGCAGTGTTGTTTCCTTCTCTAATAGTGATCTTCCACTGGAGGGGAAAGCTCATAATAGGCCTCTGTTCATCTAAGTGGTCATAAGAGCTAAGAAGACATCGTGTGTTATGGTTAATGATGGATCAGCCATCAGTGGTTGTCCAATTAGGCTACTCCATAAGTTTGGGATACTAGTCGAAGAGCTTGAAGCATCCAATTTGATAATCAGAGCTTATGATGACTCCAAGAAGCAAGTAGTAGGAACCTTCAAGGCAACTGTCACTGTGGGAGAGATTGAGTCCATTGTGGAATTTACGGTGCTGGACATTCCACTTACATTTGCTTTACTGCTAGGAAGACCTGGGTTACACCCATTAGGAGGAGTGCCATCTACTTTGCACTAGAAAATCAAGTTCCCGCTTGAAGAAAAAGTGGCCACTACTGAAGCTGAGACTAACATTTTGGTTGCATGCATGAATGTAACACCTCCAGCCTTTCAAGTATAATGATCAATGAAGACTGGGTCAGTCTGAAGGTGACAGCCATGATGAAGAAGATGGGTTATAAACCGGGAACTGGGCTCGGAAAGAAGAAGAATGGGATCTCAAAACTACCCGACTTCAAGGGAAAGACTAACAAGCAAGGACTGGGGTATGATCCAACCATAGACAAGGGAAAGAAGACTACTATCATTTCTAAAGGCCTCTCTAAGTACTAAGGTCAGCCTGAGCAATGGGAATGCAATGGGATCAAGAAATCAGGTTTTGAGATCTTTGCCGATATGATCAACCATATGGGGGAAGAACAGAATCATACTGAAGAAGAAGGAATCATCTCCATTACTGAGATTAAATAGGTCCTACAGAGTATGAGGTTAGAAACTGAAGCTCCCATCTATGCCGACATCGCAGCTCTCATCGAGTCCAGCATAGAGGATATTCTGTTTGATGATGCACCTACTCTTGATGATATTTGTATTGCTAATCTGTTTGAATCTTTTTGATGTACTGAACTCTAAGTATGATGCAATGAAATCTAATTTTGCTTGCTTGTGTGATTTATCTTATGATAACGATGAGCATTTCATTGAACCTTACATGAGCATATTTGACATTCATTCCATTAACACTTAACCATTTAACATGGGCACGAATGAAAATCCTCACATATTGCATATTTCAAGATGTTACCCCTGAGGAAAGGAGAGAATTAGAAAAAATATTAACAAAATACTCGAAAGGATTTGCTTGAATGTATGATGACATGCCTGGCATCGACAGGGACATCGCTTAGCACTATATTCTGACTAAGGAGGGAGACAATCCTGTGAAGTAGAAAGTACGAAGGTTGAGACTAGAATGGGCACAGTTGGTAAAAGAGGATATAGAGAAGCAGATCAAGGCTAAGTTCTTAGAAGTGGTAGATTATCCAGAATGGTTGGCTAATATGGTTCTAGTACCTAAAAAGGATGGGAAAGTAAGGATTTATGTAGACTATAGGTATCTCAACAAGGCATGTCCAAAAGACGATTTTCCTCTGCCCCACATAGATGTTCTGATTGATAGCATTGCTGCGTGTGCTATGTACTCTTTCATGGATGGATTTTCAAGATACAACCAGATTCTAATGGCAATCATTGACAAAGCTAAGACCGCCTTCATCACTGAATGGGGAACGTACTGTTACAGAGTAATACCTTTTGATTTAAAGAATGCAGGAGCAACCTATCAGAGGATGGCTACAGTAATGTTCCATGACATGATACATAAGGAGGTAGAAGTTTATGTTAATGACATGATGGTAAAGTCGAAGACTCGGGAAGAACATCTAACCGCATTAGAGAAGTTCATACAGAGGGTAGACAAGTACAACCTGAGGCTGAATCCTGAGAAATGTGTATTTGGTGTAACTTTAGGGAAGATGCTAGGGCACATAGTTATTCAGAGAGGAATTGAAGTTGATCCAAACAAGGTAAAAGCAATCCGTGAAATATAAGTGCCGAAAACTGAAAAGGAAATCCGAGGATTCCTGGGAAAGCTAGAGTTCATTAACAGATTTATAGCCAGACTGACAAAAGTATGTGAACCGATATTCAAGTTATTCAGAAAAGACCATCTCGTGGTTTGGAATGAATGGTGCCAGATTGCTTTCGACAGAATCAAGGACTATCTCCTGAATCCGCTAATTCTGAGACCCCTAGAAATGGGAAAGACCTTAATCCTGTACCTAGCAATTAAAGAGATCGTAATAGGAGCCATTCTAGCTCAGGAAGGAGAAGCATGAGCTGAACATGTAGTTTACTACTTGAGTAAGAAGATGTTGCCTTATGAGAGAAGTGCAGTCAGGTTAAGCTTATCTGTTTGGCAATGGTTTGGGCCATGACAAAGTTGAGGCACTACTTTTAGTCTTACAAAATCTGAGCAGTCTCGAAGTTAGATCCGATGAGACATATGTTTAAAGCACCTTCACTCGTTGGGAAACTAGCCAAGTGGCTTGTGTTACTAACAAAATTTGATATTGAGTATCTGACTCAGAAGACAGTCAAAGGAAGAGCAGTAGTTGAGTTTCTAGCATTGAACCTTACTTCAGATGATCAAGAGATAGAACTTAAATTCCCAAACGACCTTACCGCATCAATTAAAATCCAAGGATGGCGCATGTACTTTGACAGAGTAGTAAACCAGTTTGGAGCAGGACTATGAGTAATTCTGTTGACTCTAGAGAATGAAGTGATTCCCATAGCAAAGAAGCTAGCATTTTGGGTTACAAATAATAAAGCAGAATACGAAGCACGTGTGATGGGGATGGAAGCACTGATAGCTCTGAAAAGTCACAGAAGTAGAAATAATGGGTGACTAAATGCTGATAATCAATCAGGCTACTGACGAATAGGATCTAAAAGAGCCACACTTGAAATCGTATCTAGCATATTTGCAGCAGTTACGATAGTCATTTTAGAAATGCAGATTCATCCACTTACCAAGAAACCAGAATAAGATGGCGGATGCCTTAGCATCATTAGCATAAGTTTTGGATGGGCCGACAACCATGCCTATGAAGCCTCTGGTGTTACTAAAATCGAATCAGCCATGTTACAAGAACATAAGGGTAATGGAAGCCAAAGTGGATCAAAAGCCTTGGTTTTACGCCATTCAGCAGTATTTGGACAAGCGTGAATACCCGACAAATACAAGTGAAAGAGATAAGGCAGTCATCAGAAAGCTATCATTAAAATTCACCTTCCATCAAGGTGTCATGTACAAGAGAACTTCGGATGGAATGCAATTATGCTATTTGTACGAGAACGAAGCAAGGAAGGTAATGACAGACGTTCATGAAGGAGTTTGTGGTCTGTATATAAATGGAACAACGCTAGCTAAGAAGATAATGAGACAAAGGTTATTTTGAATGACAATGGTTGAGGATTGTGTCAAATTCACCAAGAGATGTCATAAGTGTCGGATTCATGGGAATATCAGCCATTTACCTCACTCAGAACTGCACACCATGTCCCCTCCTTAGCCATTTTCAGTTTAGGGACTTGACATCATAGGAGAAATTCATCCTACATCCTCTAACGGACACAAATACATCTTGGTCGTAATTGATTACTTCATAAAGTAGGTAGAAGCCAAATCTTACTGAAAACTGGGGGTAAAACAAGTAGCTAAGTTCTTGGAGAAGAATCTGTTATGTAGGTATGGAGTTCCTTACCATCTAATTTCAGACAATGGGGTACAATTTCAAGGAGAAGTACGAGCAGTGCTTGAAAGGTATAAGGTAAAGCACTACAAGTCATCACCTTACAGACCGCAGGCTAACAAAGTAGTGGAAGCAGTAAACAAGAACATCAAGAATATCCTCTCGAAGATGATTAAAACTCACTGTGATTGGGCTAACAAGTTACCATTTGCTCTCTGGGGATATCATACTACAGTGAGAACATCCACGGGGGAAACTCCTTTCTCATTGGTATACGGGACAAGCTGTGCTTCCAATCGAAATGGAAATTAAATCCCTCAGAGTCATAGTCGAAGCAGGCTTGCCTGAAGCGAAGTGGGTAGAACAGAGAATAACACAATTGAATCTGATAGATAGCGAAAGGTTGAAAGCACTTGATCACACTCAACTGTATTAGAGAAGGATTGCCAGAGCTTTCGATAAGAGAGTGAAACAGCATGACATCAAGGTTGGAGACTGGGTATTGAGGCAAGCTAAACAGAACCTACCAGATCCAAGAGGGAAGTTCCGACCCAATTGGGAAGGGTCTTATTTAGTTAAAGCTGTCCTTTTAAAAGGCAAAATCAAGCTAATGGACATCGACGGGAATGAGCTCTCTGAGTGGATCAATGTCGATCGTCTCAAGTGATACTATTCATGAAAAAAAATAAAAATTAAAAAAAAAACAAAAACAAAGACACAAACAGAAAAATGAAAGGCAAAATACTTAATTAGAAAACCCGAAAGGGCTAACTAATGACAGGGTTACTGTCATTTTGAAATATTCTATGTGCAACCGTGCTTATGGAAAATGTTATTCAGTACAAACGAAAGATATTGTCAAGAATTGCATATGTTAAAGAAGTAAGTGCCTGAATCAATATCTATCACAAAAGAAAAAATTTGGATCTTAGAATTCATATCTTTCTATGATGTAATTACTTTCATTTCCGTTGTAAATTCTTTCCATTTAATTTGTTATTTCATTTCATTTGTTATGATGGTATGGCAAACAAATAGAACGGGACAGAGGAAAGAGCACGACAAATACCAAAAAGCACCAAAAGCCTTAAAACAACTAATCAATCAATACGTCTAAAAAATATCCAAAATTCCCTATCAGTACAGTAAAAAAAAAACTAAACAGGAAGGGGAAAATCAGGACTTGGCTCCATCTTTATCATTACCCTCGCCATCATCATCATTGTCGTCGTCATTGACATTTGAGGGTTCTCTCTTACCGGGTCCAACATCAGGCACCCTCACTCCCTCCAGCTTGGCCCGCAGCTTTTGGATCTCACTCTGATAGTAAGCACCCTCTTGCTGGCGTGCCGACTCCAGATGACGGATGGTCTCATCCGGCTCCTGCATCATCTTCTCATGCTCAAGATGCATTATCATAATATACATGCATCAGCACATACACATTCATAACATACACATGCATATCATGCATAATTGAAACTAGAAAACAAACCAAAGTGTAAAAGACCTACATGAGCCTCCATGGAGTAATGGACATAGTGGCTCATCAAGCATGAAGCACACTGATACCAGTATGTGGCCATATCTCAAGGAACTTGTAAATAGAGCAGTCAGCAAACAGCAAACAGCAAACCTAAACTATCAAAGTAACAAAGACAGATATGAACTCACATGAGTAGCATCCTCGGGAATGAAGCCCACGGGGTCAGAGGACGCAGGAACCACCTGGGTCACCTCCTCGCTATGGAGGTTAGGTGCCTGAACCACGGGGAGTAGAGGCAGTGCAGCTACCCCGGAGATCATCTGAGCAGTCTCAGCAGGGGCATCAATAGCAACTCTAGCACCGCCTGAAGTCTCAATGGCACTAGACCTCTTGATGGGTAGAGGAAGAAAAAACACCTGCAGCCGCAGCAGGTGGAGCAATCATAAAGTTCCTCGTAACACCATCAATCAAGTGAGGAACGACACTCTCGAGGTATGAAACACTCTCCGGCTCTAGGTACAGCCGATGGTCAGTCCCGACCAATTCCTCATTAAGGGTGGGGCCCACCATATCCTTCCCCCAGAACATGTCGAGAGGAGGAGAATGAGGGACGTGATGACCAGTGGGTCCTAAGAACCAGTTCATCACAAGCTCGCAGAGGTACCATGCATGATCAATGGGTGTCACAAACAGTATTTACCTACCTGTGATCTCCCTGGTTCCCTGTATCACCGCCGAGAAAGCCATGGGATAGCCTTTGCACCACCACCGAAGGTATATCTGCAATCAAAAACGATTGTTAGGAATGGGATATAGGAAGCTCCAGAATAGGAAAAGCAAAAGAAAACACCGACCTGATCAAACGTCAACTCCGTAAGAGCAGTATGGGTTGCCTCCAAAGACTTCATAGAACCCCTCCAAGGCTGAGCAGTCTAGATAGGGAAATGACGGAACCCTTCTCACATCCCGGCAATAATAAGAGAAGCTAGCACATGGAACTCGAAGGCCTAAATCTGCAGGAAGAGAATACAATTAAGAACAACACACTTAAAACAAGAGGAAAGAGAACAATAAAGCATCCGAAGTAACTCACATCAACCACCAATGGCACGCTGCAGATCCGTGAGCTGTCTCTGCACGCGTCGTCCAAGCCATAGAGGAGATAGCCGTAGGTGGCAAAACCCCAGTCATAATCCCGTAAGGCATCAAGGTCCTGTAGTAGTGGAAGAAACCAAGAGCTGCCAATGTTGTTCGCATTAAGGAACAACATTATGCTCATCAAATAGAAGATGAAACACCGGGGCACGTCTCTCAGTGCCGAGGGCACCATCTCCAGCAGCACCATCGTAAGCCCATTAAAGTCGATCATAAGAGATCAGACCTCCCTAACCAACTCTGAAATCAGGTGGGTAGCCTAGCAAATCGTGGCACAGTCCAGTAGGGTCCTCCGGGACATCAAAAGGATCCATTGACCAGCAAAAGCAAATCTTGTGATAGTAGCAAAGTCGAAGGGCATGATCATCATCTCCCTAAACTGACCACCTCTCCACCAAAGCAGTCATCGCCACTTGACAACTCCTCAACGTCTTCGGCCCTTCCAACAGACTGTCCAAAATGCCATCGAAGCCGAGACCACGCACCCGGCCTCACACCTCCACGGATAGCTTCCGATAGAGCCTCTTGGCATAAGTAAAGCTACTAGGAAGCACTAACGGAGTCACCGAGCTCTGAAAAGGGAAGTCAGCAAAACATAGATTCTGACTCAGAAATTTTTTGTACTTAAATAGGCACTAACTACTGTTTACTTATTATTTGTAGGTAAATGAAATTACACAATAAGGACAGAAAACATCGAAAACAAGTCCTAGCATACAGTCTAAGGGAAGCAAAATCCTAGCAAAACATGCCTTCAAGCATAAAGGAGCTAAATCCTAATAAGTGAAGTATCATGTACGCTATTCCTTAAATAATCTAATTCATTACTAAGTTTGCAAACACTAACTTCCTACATCCTATCATGCAGGAGAGATATAGCATACAAAAAAATCGAGTTTGAAGTCCTAACCTACTGCAGAAGAAGCACCTAGACGTGCTCCCTCATGCCCTCTTCTCACTCTGTACCGCGTGCAATGAGCAGGCACCAGATTTTGACGCACTGCACCACCCGCAGCCTGATCCACCTGACCTCCTGGACCTCCGGATAGAGATTGTCCAAGTCAAATACGAGATTAGGGTCAATATACTCACCGCTTTCACCTCCTTGTATGGGTTTTACTGTAAGAAAGTATAAAGTCCAGAGAACCCTAAGGGAGGAGAGAGAGAGAAGAAAGTGAAAAATGAAGAGAAAAACAAAATTTGGGCCTTTTGCAGTCCTTAGCTCCATGGGTTAGGAGCCAACCCACGCGCGTGGGTCCGAACCGACGAGCGTGGGTCATTTGACCCACACGCGCAGGTCATTGGCCCACCTTACGTGGGATGGCTATGCGGACCCCATGGAAGCTTGCCGAAGCTCCCAAAATGTACACTCCGACACCCCAAAGCTCCGGGAAAGTTCTAGGGACACTCTAGAGGCTTGAACATCGACCCGAGACATGCACAAAGACCGATAACTCATAGCAAAGATCAGAAACGACCTCCAAAAAGCACAAAAATCCCAGGGAAGTCTTTTGTACCACCCTATCCTAAAATTTTCTCATGAATTCACACATCCATACATTCGTGCTTGCATTTTCATTCCAAACATCATTTTTAATGCTCTCGGAGGTGTACTCGCACTGGAGTGGAGGCGACAGGGACGGACCAGTCAATCTCGATAGCGATCGTTTCACCTTGACAAAATCTTTAAAGTTTTCCGAATTTGATTACAGCTCCGAGTTGGGATTCTCACTTCTAATCAACCTAATGCTTGATGACCTCATAAAAGATAGAAAATCCACCAAAAGAACAGTCGTGGGGAACCGAGACGATCGGGTAGTTTACGATTATCATGTTAGACCCTAGAAGAGGTCTAAATGCAAAAAAAGAAAGGAAAAAGGAAAGAAAAAAGGAAAAAAGAAAGAAAGAAAAAAAAAGGGAAAGAAAAAAGAAACGAGGGAAATAAAGATCATGCTCAACCTACTCCAATGCTCAATGCTTGAGTAAGAGTATTCGGGGAATTCTTTAATAGCATTAACGCTAAATTCCAAAAGGCGGGGAATGCTTGAGAAGAGAAGGGAGTGTGATCAAAGCATTTACCTCTGAAGGAAATAACATGTCATCAAAGGTTAACTCGTGCACTGCGGTTCTCAGCAACCTCATTTAGTGAATTTCCTTCTCATCATATGGAACTCTTGCTCTTCACTCGGTAATCAAAAACATCATTGACAAAGAGTTACTGATCAAACCTTGGAGAAATGGTGAGGATCGCATCAAAGAGAGACAGCTATGGCCGGATTGGCTTAAAGCCCCTGATATGCACGACTCACCATTGAAGGTAAGCCACTGAAACCACGAATAAAACCCTCATGCATCATAACCTTAAAAGTCAAGATTGCATCAAATTTTACATACCCCATGTTTTGAAAAAGCCCTCGTGCATTGACAAGCGCCGGTTTGTCCAATGTATGTGAAGTAGGGGGTTGCCCTAGAAATCTTCATTTCATTTTGACTTTCATGCATTGACAAGCACCGGTTTGTCCAATGTATGTGAAGTAGGGGGTTGCCCCATAAATCTTCATTTCATTTAAGTTTTCATGCATTGACAAGCACCGATTTGTCCAATGTATGTAAAGTAGGGGGTTGCCCCAAAATTTCTCACTTTCTTTGCTTTTCATGTATTTGAAAAGCGTCGGTTTGTCCAACATATGTGGAGTAGGGGTTGTCCCAAAAATTCTCATTTCATGTGTTTTCGAAGATTTTGCTTGGAGTAGGGGGCCACCCCATAGATCCCAAGTTTTCATCTCATATGTTTTCAAAGCTTGATTCCCATGCATTGACAAACGCCGGCTTGATCAACACATGAGAAGCAGAGGCCAACTGTTGATACTCAAATTTTGATGGTTCCTAAAAAAAAAAATCCAGTGATGAAGGATTATTGTCAGTCAGACAGGGGGAAAACACCTTCAGAAGTTTTCTTGAGCGTGCTTAGATCGAGAAGAAACCCAAAAGATGCCAAAAAGCAACCAAAAACCCAAAAAGAGCCAAGTTAGGCCAAAAGAGGACCAAAAACAAGAGAAAAGCCCATGGGGACTGGTTCACCCACTAGCTTGGGTTAATGACCCACAAGTGTGGGTCATTCAACCCAGTCCGTGGGTCAAAATGACCCAATTGCCCTTGCGTGGGTCACTTGGTCATGAACCCAAGAGCGTGGGCCATTGACCCAAGCTAGTGGGTCAACTCGGCTAGGATATAAAAAAAATGTTTTTCTTCTTTTAAGAGAGAGAGTAGCACAAACTGTGAGGGAGACATCTAGTGAGAGAAAACCTACTATTTTGGGGCACTCTCTTTCTCTTCCTCTCTCTCCTAAAGCATTTGGAGACCCACATACCCTAAACAAAAATCAAAACTCACTTTTTTTTTTCATTTTTCTCTTAGGACTTAGACCCTTAGATCCAAACCTAAATATATCTTTGTCAAAAGCACGCATCAAGGGTAATAACTCGATCCCTCTGAGGATCTCGCAATCATTTTCTAATTAAAAACATCATTTTTATCATCTTCTTCATCTCATTTCTATCATTTTTTATTATTTTTCATCATTTCTTGCATTTTTTTGTTTATTTATTATAAATATTTATTATGTTGGTAAAATTGTGATTTTTATGGTGATTTGAAGTTTGTGAATAAGATATGTAGAAGGAGAAGGAAGTTTTGGATCCGAGAGTGTTTGCATTTTTCCATCATTTTTGCATATTTTTCTCCATTCGTGTAAAAATGGGTATTTTAGTGTAAAGTTAGCATTTTTATCATTGCTTTTGAACCATTTTAATTTGTTATAATTTTTGCACTATTTTTATTTTATATTTATTTGTTTTTCTGCATTTTTCCCATTTTTATTGCATTTTTATCAATTTTTGTAGTATTTATGTTATTTATGGTAAATTTGGCCTTTTGTAATAACCCGAGTTTTATGTTTTTAATTAATAAAAAAAGTTAACACTGAGATTTGCAGTGTTAATAAAATTTTAATTATGATTATTTCATTGGATTTAATTAAATTCTATGAATATATCATTTAATCTTATTAAATTATTTTATTTTGAAGTTGATTTTATGTAAATAATATTTCATTGATTTTAATTATTATTATTATTAATTATTAATTGAGTTAGTAGTATTTTTATTTAAAGTGGAAGTTTATTTAAGT